>VXAU01002829.1:691599-771008 GCA_013399695.1 Formicarius rufipectus
CACCGGGATCTGGTGAGGGCCACCGGGATCTGGTGAGAGGCACCGAGATCTGGTGAGGGGCTTCGAGATCTGGTGAGGGACACCGGGATCGGTGAGGGACACCGGGATGGGGGAAGCGGCCCCGGGATCGGGGAGCAGCTGCGGCGCTTGGGCGAGTGAGGCAGCGGGATCGGGGCGGGCAGCCGAGCCGGCCGCGGCTGATTCGCCATGGGCTCGACACATGGGGAGCGGCAGGGAAGGATCGGCAGGAAGGGGTCGGCAGGAAGGGGTCGGCACGGGGGTCTCGCCGGAGCGAGCAGCGGCGGGGCCAGCGCGGTGTCGGCAGCAGCGGCCGGGATGGGGCTGTGATGGGTCCGTGTTCCCGGTGCCCCAGAGCCGAGGCTACCGCTTCCCTGGGATTCATCCGACGGGGGTGGCGTGGCCGAGCAGATATAGCAGTTCTGCAGGCGGCAAGTGGGGGATCCCCGTGTACGTGTTCTGAAAGATGTGGGCCGTTCCCTCCGCGTCGCTGGCTGGCGTCCAGTTTTGTGAACAGCCGGGGTTTGGGCACCAGTGTTCATGCTTGTTCGTGCAAGTGTCGCGGTGAGCTTTGTGCGATGTCACTTCTCTTAGAAGTGCTGAAGTGTAGGTTATTGACGGGATGCTGCCTGGATCTGGGATCTACTTGGCAGTTCTCTTTTTATAAATGCATCAACTGTTTGTTGTAAAAGGCGTGTGTTAAATTTTCTCAGAATTGTAGCTGTTTGTTTGGCATGCAGTATGATTAATTTGCTTATTCTTTTTCTTTTATTCTTTGAAATACATGATTATAATCCAGATACCTTTCTTTGTTCTGCTTGGAGGAGTACTTTGCCTGGTCCTTTTGGAACATAAAGATGTACATCAAGTCAATTGTTCTGGAAGGATTTAAATCCTATGCTCAAAGGACAGAAGTTCGTGACTTTGACCCATTATTCAATGCCATTACTGGCTTCAATGGTAGTGGCAAGTCCAATATCTTGGATTCTATCTGTTTCGTGTTGGGAATCAGCAATCTGTCACAGGTAAAGGGAAGGGGCCTTTAAGAAAGGTCTTTCTTCTCTCACTAACGGTTCGTAATTGAGTAATCTCCAGTGGAAGACTTGAAGTGGTGCTTCTTTGAAAAAATAAGGGGTTTTATCTGGATTTTTCATTGTATAAAACTGGGTCTCTGTCATTCTTTCTCACTCTAAGGTTGACCTACAATTTCATCAATATACTACAGTTGCGAACAGTATGTTGCTTAGAACTGTAGACTAAAAATACCCATTTAAAAGGTAGCAGTCTTGAGCCAAAGGTCTCTTGCAGCTAAAAGCACTTGTTTAATTGTAAACAGATTTTTTCAGTTCTGGATTGGGTCTTAACAGTTGGCTGCCTGGTTCATTAGGAAAAATAAAAAATGGTTTTCATGCTGTGCTTGCTACATAAGAGGTGATATATCTCCTGTATTCTCATTAAAAATTGACATCTCTGACATCAATTTGAATCACTGTCTTAGGATGATTTTTTAATTTCATTTCTTTTCCACCTCCCGCCTCCCCTCAATTGTAGACAAATCTGAATGTAAACACATCCAGGAATATTTTCTGAATCATTTCACTTTGAACTGCATTATGAATAATAAATGCCCGTTAAATAAAGGTGTTGGTGACTGGCTTTTTTTACACATCTATTCAGTGTTTGTCAGGAACTTCATGCAGAAACAATTAGCTAGCTAACTAAAAGTAGACTAACACACTCTGCTTGTGGTTTTAAAATGATAGCACCTTGCAGCTCCCATATATCAGTTCCCACGAACTCCTAAACATGCAGCTAGATCTTAATTTTTTTTCATTAATTTCTTCAAAAGCTACAGTAGTACACTGAAGCTGTGAAATTAATTTCTTTCAAAAAGTATTTATCTGTTCCATGGTTTTAGGTGCGAGCTACCACCTTGCAAGATCTAGTTTATAAAAGTGGGCAGTCTGGAATTACAAAGGCAGTTGTGTCTATTAAGTTTGACAACACGAACAAGAGCCAAAGTCCACTGGGATTTGAAGCTAATGATGAGATCATCGTCACTAGGCAGGTGAGTCTTTAATATCTGTATTGTTTAGTAACCTAAATACATTTTACCATGCTCAACAGAGTGACTGGTCAAGGAAAAAAATGGTAGTTTATAATGTAAGTTATGATTTTCTATTTTGTGGTATTGGGGTTTTTTTTCTTTTTTTTTCNCCCCTGACTTTATATCTTCCTCTTAACGTCTGAACTGTGTGTTACATTTAGTCTCCAAGAACAAAGGAACTTTTGTTTTTCTGATGATGATATTGAGGGCTTGTTTTGGAGGTTTTGTTTGTCTGGTTGGTTTTTTAAAGTAGTGTTTTCAGAAATTTTCTTGTAGTATTGTCATCAATGACCAATCTTTCTTTAGTTTTAGTTAAATATTTTAAATGTTTCTTCAGTCCAACAAAATCTGTTTTGATGTTCTGTATAGTGTGCACATACACGTGTATGCAAAGATCAATACATGTGATTTCCCAGATTTTTTATCGCAGTTTATATTCTTAGAATATAAAGTAATTTTTAAACCACTTAAAGTTTCTTGATTTATTTTCTTTCTCCAGGTTATAGTTGGAGACAGAAGTAAGTATCTTATCAACGGTGTAAATGTTTCCAACAATCGTGTGCAAGATCTCTTCTGTTCCATTGGACTCAATGTCAATAATCCTCATTTCCTCATTATGCAGGTATTGTTTGCATCTTTATAAAATCCAGAAAGAATAGAACTTGCACTAAATTTGAGGCAGGATAGATAGTGGGAGGACACCTGATGTCCTAATCGAAGTGACATCTTGTGGAGTAAAAATGAAGTGTCAAGATTTCCAGTACAGCAGCTTGACCCTAAAACACACTGGTAGCACAAAACCTCATGTTAGCAAGCTTTTTGTAAAATATATTCCAATTTTGTTTTCCCTTTTTTCCTCTTCAGAAGTTATGTGTTGCTTTTGTTACTGTGCTAAAATTACAGAGACTTTATTTCCTATTATTTGTGTTCCATTTTAGACAGTATTTTGAATAAAATTGCTGTATGTGCCTTCTTAAGTCACAGTTAACAAAAGAAGTCTGGCCAATTGAAAAGTCTCTTACAAACATCAACAAAGGGACTAGACCAATCCCTGAAATACTTGCAAGGAATAATAAACCATCAGGATTTACTCTTTGAAATGTAACTGTCACAAATTGAGGGGCAGGTTGGTGGGACATGACGAGAGTTGTGTACGTATTGTGCTTCTCCCTAGTTACATATGAGCTACATCTCCAATAAAGCGAGTTTATAATTAGGAGTCGATACAACATCAGCGACTCAGATTCTAGAACAAAATGTATGCATTACTCCTTTAAAGTGTAATCAGGAATGTGGAGGATGAGACTAAAATACGATGTAAGGGCCATTTCAGTTGGTAACTGAAAGAGTGACTTATTTGAACTTTGAGGAGCAAAACGGTTGATTAAACTCGATTATCTTTGTAAAAAAGGTGTTTGAATTTATACTACATATAGAAGTGAGGAGGGTTTTTCAAGTTTGGAGTTTTGGTTTTTCTTTTTACTACTCCATGGTATACAAACACTTCTTGTTTTATATTTCTCTCACCAGGGTCAAATCACCAAAGTTCTCAATATGAAGCCACCAGAGGTAGGACAGCTGTGGGAGTTTTTTTGTCCAAAGTTTTACTGAATTGTTTTGAATACAAGAATTCATATTTTGGGAGGGAGAACAACAAAAAAAGGTCTTGGAGGGAGATGAGATGTTCAACTGAGTTGAACCATTTTAGCATAAGACGAAACATCCAATTTTTGTTGCATTGTTTTATTTTAGATTTTAGCTATGATTGAAGAAGCAGCTGGTACCAGACTGTATGAATGCAAGAAAAGAGTTGTCCAAAAAACTATAGAGAAGAAGGAATCCAAACTGAAAAACATTCAAACGGTACTGCATTTTGGAAAGTATACTTTCATATTTATCAAAGATAACTGAATAATTACTTTAGTGTGGTTTTTAATTTGTCAAGTATTTGATTTCTGCACCTAGAACTAGATATTCATGATTAGACATGTTTAAAGGTTAGAGTTTAAAAAAATCAGAATATAAATGTTCTGTTATGTGTTTCAGGTCTTAAAGGAGGAGATCAATCCAACTTTAGAGAAACTGAGACAGGTATGAGAAAATTAAAAGGTAAAGAACTGAAAGTTCTAAAGTTCAAGTACTGAAAAAATACTTTCATCTGCCCTGAACCATTATATGATGACTAAAACAATACTAGGTTTTCAAATTTTGTACAATGTTTAAAGAGAGAGAGATCTTTTCAAACACAAAAAATATGACATTCAGAACTTCAAAAAAAAGTCCTAGAGAGAAGTGTAGGGAGAAGGAAGAAAACAATAGACCTGGGTAAAATTCAAAGATAAAAATGTATCTTAGTTCTTAAAAACTGGGTCAAGAGATATTTCTGCTGTGCAGTCAATTACATTAACATGGAGAATCCTTCCTCTTACCTACAAATGCTATTATTTAGAAGTGCTTAGAAGTCTTATGTATCATTATTTTTCCATCAAATTTTAGAGATTTTTATTTTGTCTTTTCAGGAAAGAGCATCCTACCTAGAATACCAAAAATTAGTTCGAGAAACAGAACATTTAGACCGCTATTGTATAGCTTATAATTTTTTTGTGGCTGAAGAAATGAAAGTATCCTCGGTTGATGTGTTAAAGGAAATGCAGTCTAATGTAGAGAAACTTCAGGAATCAATGGCTGAAATTGAACTGAAAGTGAAAGAACTAAATGAAAACATAGCACAGATGGAAAAAGACAAGGATAAGGTAAGTGAGAGTCATGCTCATCTGAGTACCTGAATACAAAGAATTTTATGACAATGAAATTATTTTTACAGGTAATATGCCCTTGAATCTTTATCTTTTTCTGGTGGGTTGCTTAGATTATGCACTGCTCCTTGTTGTTCCTGGCCATTGTCTGGAAGATATCCTTTCAAGGTTTTTTTTTTGTCTGAAATGCTTTACTTCCAATTGCTATAAATGAAAAATAACCAAAGCATAGAAACTTTTCCCTCATGTTTGCACTCTGTATATTCAATGCTAAGTTTTTCCAGAGGCCTTTTTTAATTCTTTTTTTTGGTCGGTGTCTAAAAAGAAAAAAAATTAAGAAAGACTTTAATTTTGGAGACAGTAAATTTGATTAGATAGAAGATGACCCATAGAGTCTTTGGGTGTCTAAACCCAACTTCTCTACGGGGTCAGTGTCCCATCATATGGGGTTATGGGGGTCTTCAATAGTAGCTTCAAGTTAGGCTGGATTTCACAGGCAAGAGATGTTCTGACCTGTTTATATTGAAGTCTGACTGCCTACTTGGTCAGATTAATTCTATATAAAGTTGTGAATGAAAGATAAAATATTACAAGTATAGTATCAGTTTCAGAGGCTAACTTAAATTTCCTTTATAACTGATTGTAGGAAGTTGGTGGTACACTCCATGCCCTGGAAGCTGCTCTTTCAGAAAATCAGAGAGTTAATACTAAAGCACGAAGTGCTCTTGATCTCAAGAAGCAAAACTTAAAAAGTGAAGAAGTTAAGTACAGTGAACTGGTAGCACGTATGGAGAAGGTAATATATTTTTATATAACTTCCTTTACATGCTAAATTAATTCAGATTGCAGGTACAACTGGTTTCTCTTGCCTGTTACAAGTAAGAAAAATCCTGTGATGGTCAAAACTTACATCAGGAAAGAGGAACAAATGTTAAGGACATTGTTCAATTTTTGTAGCATAGGTAGAAGGTTTCCATTAGAAACTGACATGATGGAGATACAAAGCAAGTGCAACACTTTATAGTTCTCAACCTTCCATTAAGTTCAGGATACATCCCTATAGCTTCAAATTATGATCTCTGGACACACATTACTCTTAAAATTAAATGAAAAATTTCTACCTTGCGTATTTCTGACAATTGCAATTTTTTGTGCAAGAGAAGCACTGAAGACCATTTTTTTAGATATTGGGAAGAAAGAGATAATTCTCCTAGTTCTTGGGCAGTTGTCATCACCTGTATTTCATCTGTCAGTAGACCTTCAGTGCACTCATGAGGCAAGTGCACGTTTGAAAACATGCAAAGACATGTTGTGAGGTCACAAAATCTGACAAAGGGTCATAGAAATGTAGTTGATGAACGTACTTGTAGCTTTTCATCTAAATAACATGAATTTCAAGTTAATTAACTTGGACTCTTTTTCCTATTTTTGTGGTTTTGTTCTTTGTTTTGCTGAAGGATTCTAAAGCGTTGGTGTCAAAGGAGCAAGAAGTAAAGAAGATAGAGAAACAACTAAATGCTTTACAGGAAGAAAGTGAAAAAGATGCAGATGCTTTAGCTGCAGCACAAAAGCATTTAAATGCTGTGTCTGCTGGCTTATCCAGGAATAACAATGGGGAAGAAGCTACTCTTTCTGGGCAAATGATGATCTGCAAAAATGAAATTGGCAAAGCAGAAACAGAGGCTAAACAGGTAAGAATAAAAAGTCTGCCTGTCTCAGACTTGGCTTCATGCTTTTTTTGGAAATTGGCTCATTGACACATGCTTGAAAGGTCAGTGAAAAGAGATGCAGAATATGCAAGATATTTTACATTTTGGCATATACATTAAGGTAACTTTTTGATAGAATACAAACAAAATATCCTTGTATAGGAAAAAGCATTGCTGTGAGGAAGTATAGAAACTGGCATTTGTGATATAAAGTAGGACTCACGGTACTCAAGTGATTGATGCTATTGGATGCAAAAAAATAAAAGGCTTCTCTCCATCATACATGTAAATATTAACAGACTTCTTCAGTAAAACTTAAAGGAATCAAAATAGAGATGCCTGAGACTGTGAATGAAGAGTTTAGAAGAAGCTTTTCTTCTCAGTTACTTGTATTGCTAATCACATGACTGAACACTACTTGTTTTGTATCAAGATAGGAAACCTCTGCTGGGATAGTTCTCATGGTGGAATTTAGATTTTCGAAGCTGAAGGTGCACCTGCCTTGTCTTAGTTCAGGAAAAATTATTCTGTGGAAAGTAAAAAGAAAGGACAGCTGTATTCCACATTATTTTGCTTTGTTTCTTCTCAGGCTCTATTCATGTGCTAATATGTTACAGTAGCTAAATACAAGATCTATGTTTTTATTTCCAAATAACCTGTGCCATTATTTTCAAAAGCCTAGTCTGTTTTTTTTGCATATCTGTAACCAGTGGAAAGTTTTAGAAATTTGTTAGTGCAAGTGTTCTAAATCTGCACCTGCAAGATTGTCTTTGGAGGTCTGGTTCCATACTTGCTTATTCCTTACAGGCTCAAATGAAGCTGAATTATGCACGAAAAGAGTTAAAGACAAAAGAAACTGAAGTTAAAAAGATGGATGAAGGCTACAAGAAAGACCAAAAAGCATTTGAAGCCCTTGAAAAAATGAAAAAAAACCTAGAGAACCAAATGAAGGAGCTAAACTACACAGGTCTGTACAGGCTTCTGGTGCATTTTGGGGGAATCTGAAAAGGAGTATACAAGTGTTGTGAGTTGACCTTGACTGGATGCCAGGTGCCCACCAAAGCCTCTCTATCAATCCCCCTCCTCAACTAAACAGGGGAGGGAATATATAGCAAAATACTTTGGGGTTGAGATAAGAACAGTGAGAGATAACTTGGCAACTACTGTGACAGGCAAAAATCAATTTTCGGGGAAATCAATTTAATTTCCCAGGCTCTGTTTCATTCCTCATTTTCTATACCTCCTCTGTGAGTGTTGCAGGGTGATGGGGAATGGGGGATTCAGTCACTTCACCACAGGTTGTCTGCTTCTCCTTTCTCCTTATGGGGAGGACTTGCACCCTTTCCCTGTTTCGTCATGGGGTCCCTCCTACAGGAGACAGTCCTCCACAAACTTAAATTCTTCCCATGGACCAGTTCTTCACAAAGTGCTACAACATGGGTCCCTCCCATGGGGTGCAGTCCTTCAAGAACAGACTGCTCCAGTGTGGAACCCCCAAGGGGTCACAAATCCTTCCAGCAAACCTGTTCCACTCTGGGCTCCTCTGTCCGTAGGTTCCACAGGTCCTGCCAGGACTGTGCTCCAGTGTGATCATCCCACAGGGTCATGACCTTCTTCAGTGATGCACCTGCTCCAGCATGGGGTTCTCCACAGGCTGCAGGTGGATTTACTCCACTGTGAACCTCCATGGGTTGCAGGGAGGACAACCTACTTCACCGTGGTCTCCACCATGGGTTGCAGGGGAATCTCACCTCCTCCCTGTCTGTCACTGGCCTTGGTGTCTGCAGAGCTGTTCCTCTGACATATTCTCACTCCTCTTTCTGGCTGCTGCAGATTGGTTTGGGTCTTTTTCCCTTCTATATGTTATCCCAGAGGGAACTACCACCACCAGTGATGGTCTTGGCCTTGGTCAGCAGCAGGTTCACCTGGGAGCTGGTTGGCGGACATAGAAGGGAAAATAAAAATAAAAGCACGTTTACTCTCTGCTTCCCATCAGGAATCAGGAGGCAACATCCAACCATTTCCTGAGAAGTAGGGCTTCTCTATGCATGGGGGCTGTTACGGAAGACAAATGTCTTAATAATGAATGCCTCCTCCTTTCTCTTGACTTTTATTGCTGAGCACACCTTTATATAGTATGGAATATCCCTTGGGTCCCATATTCTATCTACGTCCCCTCCCAACTTGAACACCTACAGCCTACTAGTTTTTGAAGAGGGGTTGGAGTGGCAGCCTTGATGCTGTGCCAGCACTGCTCAGCAGTAACCAAACCCCTGGTATTACACCCAATACTGACAGAAATACAAAGCACAGCTCTGTGAGGCGTGCTCTGGGGAGCACCCATCCCACTCAGGCAGGAGGGAAATGAAAAATCAAGTATGCTGTTTTTTCATGCACAAAGAAATTTCTCTGGTCAAAGCTCTGCAAACTCTTACCTTCCACAGAAAGTAGCTGAAAATAATTTGATTTTACAAACTTGAGGCTAAACATTTCGAAGTTTGATGGAAAATTTAAATTTCAGCAAGAATTTTGATGGACAAAATGACCAATGTCCCTATTTGCTCCTGGGTTTTAGCACCTAACACGTTTCTTAGTTTGTTTCTCATGCCAAGTAAGTTTGTTCCAGGCGCTACTCAAAACTAAATATATATTCCAGAATGGCATTTAGAGAAGCTTTTTTACATTTCCACTTGAAGCATTTTCTTTACATGTTTGGTATTTTGATGGTATTAGTGTGCCTAGGCTGAAAATTTGCAAAGAAATTTAGAAAGTCTTTCAATTCAGTATTCATATACGTAGATAAACTGTGTAGGATACCAATTTTTAAGCTGTAAAATTTTCTTTACTCTGTGTGTATGTCTACTGCTTGTGTTCAACGCTGAAGAAGAGAAAGAAGAGGCCCTTGTAGCAAAAAAGAAGGCGTTGACTTCAGGTATCAGGCATCTGAGAGAACTGTATGAAGGGTTAATGGCGAAGTTTCCTCATCTGCAGTTTGAGTACAAGTAAGATTTCTTAGTGATCCTTAACGATGTCTGAAAGTGCTGTTTAGGGCCTTTTGTGCATGGATGATGTGACTTAGCAGATAATTCCACCAATGGCTTAGATATATTGCTTAGCTTTTGGTGCCAGTGAATGAATGACAGCTCCACTGCAAAGTGAAGGGGAAGGCAAAGGGGAAAGTCAGGAGATGTTACAGTCTTATCAAAGTCACTAGAACTTAAAAGTTTTGTCTGATGGTGAGTTCAGGTCTTAGCTTCAGTAGTTAAATCCATAGAATCCAAGGGTCTAAACTGCAAAAATATATAATCCTTACTTCCAGAGTCCTGTTTTTAGACTTTGTAGGCTTGCTCTGTGGAGGTCAGTGTTGCCACTGTCTCCACCAATCAAATACCTGTATCCCAAGATTTAGTTGTTTATGTAATAGTGAGGCTGAACATGCTCCTAAAGTCGTGGTAATAAGACAACACACTGGAAAAATCAGTTGAAATTGTGTGAACAAATCATACTGAAACTAGGAAGGACATTCTGATAATGACTGTGTAAGTGACTATTGGCAAGTCTCTTGCCATGAATTATTTTTTAAAATTATTTTCTTTGTGTTTGCTTTTCTGGTAGAATTTAGGATTTCTTACACCAGTATAATAAGCATCATGGGTTTTAAATACATTTTTCTTAAGGAGTGTGTGAGAAAACCAAAATTATTATTACAATTTATATTTAAGATATCCAGAAAAAAATTGGAATCCAAACCATGTGAAAGGCCCTGTTGTGTCTCTTATCATTGTGAAAGATCTGTCCAAAGCAAAAGCCCTGGAAGCTGTGGCTGGAGGGAAACTCTATAACATTATTGTGGACACAGAGGTAAGTTTATTGCTTTAGTATGGAACAATGAATTTTGAGATGTGATGGTGTGATTCAGGGTTATCAAGCATGGGCATTATTACTGAAGGCTTAACAGGGGGTTTGAACCCATGCACATAGTCAAACTGAGTCAAGAGGTTTGTGCATAGTTAGTGGCAATAATGTATTCTTTTTCGAATGCCCTGTTGCCTTACTTTACAAGATCAGTTGTGTACTCACATATGCTTTGTAACTGTTTTTCATTTGAGGTGACTGGCAAAAAGCTTTTAGAAAAGGGTGAACTAAAGCAAAGATACACCATCATTCCACTAAACAAAATTTCAGCTAGGTGTGTTCCAGCAGACACGGTCAAGTTGGCCCAAAACTTGGTATGTAAATAAATACACTATTTACACTATATTGCTTCTGTCCTGTCTTTGTTTTGTTTCTGTGTTAAAAACATGGGCTTCTTAATGGTTTTAGTAATAAGAATTTTTATAGGGTTTGAGGGTATATTGATTTTTTTCTCCTGTGTATTCCTTCAGCTCTGCAATTTTTAAATGGGTATTATCTCACTTGTAACTGAAATAGTTTTAAAATGTAATGACTCTTTTAAAAAGTGTTTTTATCAACAGAAGACACGAATTAACTTGTAATTTAATGCATACTAATTGGATCTCATTTTATTTCTAGGCTGGTCGAGATAACTTGCATTTAGCCCTTGCTCTAGTTGTATATGACTCTGAACTGCAGAAAGCAATGGAGTATGTTTTTGGAACAACACTGATCTGTAATAACATGGATAATGCTAAGAAAGTGACCTTTGACAAAAGGATAATGACAAGAAGTGTTACTCTTGATGGAGATGTGTTTGACCCCCAAGGCACTCTACATGGAGGCAATTGCTGGTTTTATTCGTATAATAATATTTTGTGCATATTGATGTGTTTACTGCTCTGCATGCTTTTTACAGATATGAACAGTACCCTTTTTTTTGTAGACTTATATAATCTCTTCAAACTAAGATAGTCTTGAGCTCAAATAATATTAATTAGGTTAAGAAAAAATTAATGGAAAACTATTTGCATAAAGTAATTTCGATTTTAAAAACTTAAATCTTGTTTGGTTGTATAATTCTCTTGGAAGGAGAAGTGCTTCAAATGAAAGCACTTTTTGAAGTAATTAACAATTGATTTGAGATAATTTTGTAGAGTATGAAAAGTTCATTCTTTGCACAAGACATGCATGTGTAGTATTCCAACCCTGCAGAATTAAGTTCTGTAACAGAGGAGATAATCTTTGTCCATGAGAACTCTAACTTTAGTCTAGCTTCCTTATCTGTTTTGCAAATAAAAACAATCATTATCAACCTGCATCATTATTAGTGTTTAGAATTTACTATTACCAGTGGTGAATCTACTAGTCTATTTTCACTTAGTGTGAGTCTTTAATTTTTCACTGAACAGGTGCATCCTCACAGTCTGCACCAATATTGTCCAAACTTCAAGAAATGAAAGATGTGGAAGTAGAACTGAAGAAAAAGGAATCTGAACTTGGGACTGTGGAGAATGAGTTGGCAAGCTTGAAGAAGGTTGCTGAAAAGTAAGGTTTGCACTAAAAAATATGTATCATTTGTCTTACGTGACTGAGTAAATTTAGCATAAAGAAGTGTTTTGGGAGGCCACAGGGCCTCTTGTGCATGGAGAAACATGGAGAAAATTATTCCCTTCCTTCCCCTCCCTGCAGTTTAATTTGTAAGTTCAGCAATCAATAAGAAAATTTAGGTTTTAGATAATATATGCAAGAAAACTTTGTTTCGAATAATACCGGGACGGAAAGGGTGTACATTAAAAAAGGGTCTACTTAAAATTGCTTGCAGTTTTCTGAAGTTTCATGAAGTCCACTGAAGAATAGATCTGTTCAGCCATACTTTTAACACCCATATAGAACTCCAGTTTGTGATAAGTTACGTTTTTTTGCAAGAAAATATAAAGATTCTAAAAAAGAGTATCTGATACTTTTGTAATGATCTTTTTAAAGATTGAATAGAAAAATGTTAGGCAGTTTTGCAAAAATGCTGAAAAGAGGTAGAGTTGCATGATATGCTATCTACCACCTATTTTTTTCAAATTGTTTTGAGTTTCTGTAGACTTCTAGAAATACAGCCAAAAGAAAGGGCTTCTGCTTTTTGATACTTTAATGCTTCAGCATAGCGTCTCTCATGATGCTGATTGGGAAAAAAGTAATCTCTGAATTGTTGCCAAGTTCCATGTGTTGCATTTGTTTTTAGTATGTCTGATTGTGACTACATAGCAAAACTTACATATATAATAACTTTCATGCCTACAAACCTCACAGATACTATTACAGCTATTATATCAGACTTTCATTCATTTAAGCTTCTTTGTCCTGCATTCATCACTGTATCTCACATTAGAATGGGAATTATGGGCATTTATCTACTTTCTTCAACTTTGGAAGTGAGGTGCTGGGTACCCCTCAATACAAAAGTGTGTCACTGCTGTCTTCAAAGGTACCGAGAACTAAAGCAGCAATGGGAGATGAAGTCTGAGGAAGCAGAGCTGCTGCAAAAGAAGCTTCATCAAAGTGCTTATCACAAACAAGAGGAAGAGCTACTTGCTCTGAAGAAAACCATAGGTGACAAATGTGTTGTTACTCTTTTAACTGAAAACTAATTGCTGAGTGTGAGATGGATGTCAGGCTGTTTGAGTAGCAATATTGTTTGCATAGGAAGAAAGTGTTGGAAAGAAGCAGTGTTCATATAGCTAAGAAAAAGCGTAAAAGCATAAAGTGTAGCAATGAGTAAAACATCTAAAATAAATGGACAGAAGTGAAACATATCTAGACATAGTATTGTAGGTATGAGGTGATCTCTTATTAGGTAGTCATAAGATTAATTACTTCTTGATCATGTGATTTGGTTCCCTACCAATAACTGGTAACAACAGCAGACTGTCTTACAGTACTGTACAACATTTTTTCTGTTGGGGGGCAAAGACTGATTTATTTCAGTTGGAGTTTAGGATGTAAATTTAAAGATGAAAACCGTGGCCAATCTCAGTACCGTATTTCTTGATTCAGCGGAGTGTGAAGAGACATTAAACACAGCTGAAGAGAACAAAAAGAAAGCAGAAGACACATACAAGGTATTAGAGAATAAAGTGAAAAATGCAGAAGCGGAGCGTGTAAAAGAACAAAAAAATTCTGAGCAGGAACTAAATGTTGCCAAGAAAAAGGCAGATGCTTCAAGCAAAAAATTAAAAGACACACAGCAGGTAAAACTACACCTTTGTTGGCAGTTTTCTCAATTATAAAGTGGTTGCAGCAATCAGAAAGTTTGATTCTCCTGAGGTTTTAATACTGTCAGTTCTGGGACTTACATAATCCTGTAGTCACTGACATAGGAATTGCTGAGATTTTTTGTTTGTGGGTTTTGGGGATTTTTTTTTTTGTGATAGTGCCCCCTTGCTGAAGAACACGTGTGGTTAATCTTGTACAGCATTTGCTACATCAAACTGAATCTTAATTCTTTCCATTTAAATAAAGCTGCAATAAATTGAAAATATCTCTCCAGGAAGTTGAAGCCTTAGTTCTGGAACTTGAAGAGCTAAAACAAGAACAGGCTTCCTGTAAGCAACAGATAGCAGCTACAGAGGAAGCAATCAAATCCTACCAGGAGCAAGTTGATGCTATGGCAGCTGAGGTGGCTAAGACAGAGGTAAAAGCAAATACTGTGTTTCATTATCCATTTTGATGTTATTGAAGATGTGATCCCCTAAAGCTCACAATTTAATGTGTATTTTGCTCTTCATGTGAGTGTTTAGCACTCAATTAGCCCAAGTAGTCATTTTTTGCTTGGTTCACATAGGAATTCTTTTCCTTGCTGTGTCTGTTCTAGTCAGGGTTTAACACCAGCCTTTATAGGACACTAATAAATGATTGTTTGATTTGCTTTTCAGGAATCTGTAGAGAAATCACAGAAGGAACTGGCCAAGCAAAAGGAAGTAATTGCGTTACATGATAATGCAATTAAAGACAAATCTGCAAAGATGTCAAAATACAGAGAGCAACATAATGAGTTACAGTTTCAGATTAAAGAATTAGAACATGACATCATCAAACGTCAACAAGAGGCTGCTGATGCTGCTGCCAAGGTATTTCAGTATTGTGCTTTTCTTTGCATCTTCTGTTCAAGAGAGGTTATTTTCCTTGCCATGTGCAAAAGAAGTAGTCCATTCTTCTGAAGCACTGTCCCGTTTGGAACTCTGGATGTAAAACGTTATCCCAGGAAGAGGGAGTGGAGATTGTATGTTGTAACAGAGCTTATCTGTATGGACTAACAGAGAGTAGATCACAGTGAGAAGGTGATCAGTAAGAACACTGACCAAATTAGGTAACTAATTAAAGAAAGCACTTCCAAGATATAGTAACATTAGCATAGTCCAGATATAGATAAAAAAAGTGTTGCAACTAAGATATATACAAAACCTACCTTAAAATATTGGTTCGTGTGCAGTCAAGGAAATCACATGAAGAACTGTAAAGGTATGCACCTGTGCTGCATTGCAGTAGAAGAATTAATGTTGTAATTTCAGGATGTTGAGTTTCTTTTTTTCTGATTTCATACATTTATCTCGCATTTGAGAAGGGTTTAGGGCAAGCCTCAATATGTCATCTTGTTTACAGGTGACCAAAATGCTGAAAGAGCATGAGTGGATAGCTTCAGAAAGACAGTTCTTTGGTCAGCCAAACACAGCCTATGATTTCAAAAGTAAGAATCCTAAAGAAGCAATTCAAAACCTGCAGAAACTTCAGGAGTGTATAGAGAAGATGGGAAGGAATGTGAACACAAGAGCCATGAACCTGCTTTCTGACACAGAGGAGAGGGTAAACATTTCTGAACTCTAACCTAAAAAGACTAGGCAGGTTGGGTATATGGTACATGGGTATAGGTATATAATGTAGCTTTATGTTTTCATATGCTGCATTTCTGAGCACACCAAAAATAAAACTAAATATTTATGAGATAGCAGGAAACCTTTGCTGGATCTTTTATATTAATCATACATCTTTGAACTGTTCACTTGTACACCAGTTTTTCATAATCATGACTTTGGATGGTAAATAGCCAAGCTTTGTTGTATCCACTAGAGTATCTGAGAACTATATGCTGTCTTAAATGTTACAGATCAAGAGATTATTCATTGTCAAGTGTGGTAGCTTTAAGGTATTCAATAAATATTTGTCTCAAACTAATCTCTATCTTCCGGCTCTTCCAGGATTGTCTCAAAACTGCCCACTGACTTACACTTCAACTTTTCTGTTACTGTTTCCTCCTATCAGACTTGAGAAGCATCCTTTCTTCTGTGGAAAAGCATATAAAACATGATTAACTTGGAAGTGCAACTTCCAGAGTAATGTTGGCCTTCTCCTTTGCTGATTGTTGAAAATTTAAATTTCAAATAATATCCCCAAAATTACCTCCATGTAACTAAAGGGATGCATTAGATTTCAGTCTTGTAGTTAATGGCTGTTAGGTAGTTTAAAAAATGACATAGTGAAGCTGTAAGATTAGCACAACATTTATTTGAGCTCAAAGTTCATTGAAATCAATCTTTCTTCTCATTGCATCAGTACAGTGACTTAATGAAGAAAAAAAGAATTGTAGAGAGCGACAAGTTAAAAATTCTTGCAGCTATTGAGGAGCTTGACCAGAAGAAAAATGAAACTTTAGATATTGCTTGGAAAAAGGTATGACACTTGAAATCTAATCTTCATGTTTTAGCAGTGGATCAGGTTTATCTTAGATTGCTGTTGCATGCATTTCCATGGGAAAAGAGTATTTTCAGAACTAATATCCCTGGCCTAGTATTTAAATTACGAAACAGTCACTTTATATCTCCTGTTTAATCTCACTTCTGGGAATAAGACATTAATTCTCTCAGAATTGTAAAGATCCAGTGAAATCTGCAAAACTACCATTCCTTTTTAGTATGCATACAAATTTAAGGAAGGTTAAACTATTGGAATGTTGAAATGCAGTCTTTTTATTTTTCGATCTTAAAGCAGTATTCCCCCAGAATTAAAATCTGGTTCTGTGTAGCGCCCCACAATGCAGGGCTGTGGACCTGTTGCTGATAGGACACATAATACTGGGATGGAGCAATATCTGATTTATGTTTCTGTTACTTAAACCTTCTGTATTCTTACTAGTTCTCTCATATAATGAACTATAACAAAAGTATTAAATATTCTCTTTCCATGTGGAAAGCTTTTGACACAAGCTTTTCTGCTGTACCAGGGAACATGTATTTTTTGGCCTTTGATAAAATCAGTTTTATCAAAGATTGAGTTACACACAGATGAAGTACTGATTTTAATTATTATGGTCTGAACTCAAGATACCACTGACAAAATGGTACTTTTTCCCTTGAGAAAATCTTGTTTGACAAAAATTAGTGAACTGTATTCAAAAGCAGCACAGGTGGTGGAAAAAGTGTTTTCAGATACATTCCTTAACCTTTAAAATTTTAATCTCCATTTACAAAGTTGCATCTCATCCAATACCTGGACATTGCTTAAGTAAACCTGGGAAGAAGGAGTGAGGAGGATGCCAGTGTTTTCCTGTTAAATGGTGCTTACTAATTTAATTGGGAGAAATCACAACGTACTGGTCAATGAATCTGACTTAAGGCATAAAGAAGCCTTCCAAAACTTCTTTCATTTGATTCTTCTAAAATGCTTAGTATGAGGTGTCATATATCCTTTGGTGTTGCTTCTCTTTTCAGTACAGAGAAAATGAAAGATTCTATATACTAGTATTTTCTCACTATCCTTAGATTAGTTACTATGTGCTAATCTTCGAGACATGAGAGTCACTGGGTTAAGCTGGTCAAGATGTCCCTGAGAGTTGTGCAGCTTTTACCATGTTCACTCTTGGGGCACTTGATTCAAAGCGCATTCAGACATCTTCTGTGGTCTGTCTTCCAGGTGAATAAAGACTTTGGTTCCATTTTCTCAACACTCCTGCCAGGAGCCAAAGCTATGCTGACAGCCTCTAAAACCAACAATGTCTTGGATGGTATGGCATTCAGAATTGCCTTAGGAAACACTTGGAAGGAAAACTTAACAGAACTTAGTGGAGGACAAAGGTTGGACAATATATTTGTTTTCCATTGTAGTTGTGTATAATTGATATAATCAACTAATTATAGTTCTGAAAAACAAAATAATCTTTTCGCTTGTCAAGTCAGGGACTCTGCCTCCTTCCAAACTGACTCAATATTGGAAGCAATGTTAATTCTGACTTAGAACAATGTATTACCTGGCATAAGATAACAAACTTTTACTCCATGAAGAAGGAACAAAAAAAATATGTGATGAGAAAACTGCAGTTAACTCTAGGTAGTACTGACATATTGTTGAATTAAATGCTTCTCTTAAAAATCTACAGAGACAAGATTTGCCTCAGTAAAAAGTAGTGTCATGGTGACCGTTTTCATCTCCTGTGACCACAGCTCCTCTGTAGGGTTTGTACTTCTTTGCAAGGGAAAAAAAATCTAACAAATTGAAAAGCAGAAACAGAATTTGGGAAGGGGTGAGACAGATACAAAACTTTATAGGCACAGAATGCTTCAAGAACTGTACACTGACGAACATTTTTGCAAAACTCAGAATTGAAGAGACAGGAACAGCGTAATTTTAAATATCATGACCCAACTTACCTTATTTTTGACAGAATACTTCACATTTTGAAATGGGAAACTGTCCTTCCATCTTTTCAGAATTACAGCATGAATCTGCTTTTGAGAGTGCATTTTAAAATTGCAGAATTGTTTAGGTTGGAAAAGCTCTCTAAGATCATCAAGACCAACTATTAACCTAACACTGCCAAGTTGACCACTGAACCATGTCCGTAAGCACATTTACACATCTTCTCAATCCCACCATGAATGATGACTCAACAACTTTCCTGAGCAGCCTGTTCCAATGCTTGATAACCATTTCAGTGAAGAAATTTTTCCTATTATCCAATCTACAACTTGGTTGCAGCTTGAGGCCATTTCCACTTATCCGGTCACTTGTTCCTGGGAGAAGAGACCAACTGCCACCCAGCTACAGCCTTTCAGGCAGTTTAGAGGGCAATCAGATTCCTCCTCTGAGCCTCGTTTTCTCCAGGCTAAAGAACCCCAGAACCTGCTCCTTGCAGGACTTGTGCTCCAGCCCCTTCACTTGGTTCATTGCCTTTCAACAGTTGTTTTCATAAGCCAAAGCCTTTCAGATGAGAGTAAATCGTAACTTTCTTTTCTCCATCCTAGATCGTTGGTGGCCTTATCCTTGATTTTAGCCATGCTCCTCTTCAGGCCTGCCCCAGTTTACATCTTGGATGAAGTGGATGCAGCCCTTGATCTCTCTCATACGCAAAATATTGGGCTGATGCTTCAAAATCATTTCAGAAACTCCCAGGTATGATCTTGAAACTGTTATGGTTACAGAATCATAGAATCATTTGGGTTGGAAAGGACCTTAAAGATTATCTAGTTGAACACCCCTGCCATGGGTCTGGTCACCTTCCACTGGACCAGACTGCTCAGAGCTGCACCCCCATTTCCAGAAGCAGTCTGATGCTGAGGATTCTGAGCTGTTCACCCATTTGATTCCAGGGATGTATGTTGCAGTCATTGCTGAAGTAGTTAGAAGACAGGGAAGTATATCTGTGATCTGATTGATTTCAGGCATGACCTACATCCTGAATACGTTTTTCCTGGAGTTCTTTATCCTGAGGTTAAAAATATTTCATGTTGATCCTCTTGAAATAAGCCAGGCACTAGTGGAAAGAATCTGTTATCACTGTGATTTGTACATGATAAAAAGGTAGTACCTATCTCTATTTGGTGTTAAAACCTTTCCAAACTATCAGAGAGACAAGGGGGCGGAACATTTATTACCAGCATTATAAAATTATTTGTAAAGTATTTTTGACTATGAAAGATCCCACTTTTAAAAAATAGCAACCTTTTTTTCTGGTATCTGATCCTTTTAAAAATTACCACTATTAGCCAAATAAAGGAATTCTCTCTTTAGAAGCTTTTTCCGATGTTGCTTATTTATTTGGATTGTGGCATTTATTTTAAGCTTTTCTGGTTTGTTTCAGTTTATTGTGGTGTCCTTGAAGGATGGAATGTTCAGCAATGCAAATGTCCTCTACAGGACCATGTTTGTGGATGGTGTATCCACTATTACAAGATGTGAACAGTTTCAAAAAAGAAAGATTGAGTCTTCTGTCAAGAAATCCAAGAAAGAACAATTAGAATTGTTAAAAGAGTAAACCTCCAGAGCTGGGAAATGATGCTCAGAAGCAGCTTCTTAAGTGTTTTCTGTCAGTTTTTAATGTTTGGTTTTTTAACAGTGTTTTCAGTCTTAAAATATTTAATATATTAGCTTTTAAGTCAAACCTCATTAAGAACTGAAATTCAGAAAAGACTGTTGTGTGTACTATTAGCTAAGCTGGTCCCTTTTTTCCTTTGTCTCAGTTCTTATTGTCTCTAAGCATTTACTTATGTGTATGTACATAAGCAGTAGCTCTGTAAGCTTAACAAGAGGAAATGAAGCCTTAGAATGCAGAAAATCTCACTTGACTTCCAATGTTTTACTGCATGCAGACCTGTTAAAAAGTGTAAACAAGTAGCTTCCTTGCCTGTCGTCGAATTGCAGAGAAAAGTCATCAAAACTAGCTACCAGTATTTGCGATTTGCTGCAGTGATGTTGCTATTAAATATTTTAATTACACAATCTGATGGTACATGTCTTTTCCTTCCTTCCCATTTTTCACTAAACAGTGCCTACTCAGAATTAAACACCACCTCAATTTTGAATGTATTTTGGATGCATCCTGCTGCCTTCACTGGCCAAATAATGTGTCAGTGAGTCATGCCCAGTGTTGCAGAGGTCTTTGCTCAGCACAGCAGAGGCTCTGTCTTCTGGGGGACTACAGTCCAGCAGCCTTTGTCTTGTCAGATGCTGCTTCAGTGAGGTGGGGGCTAACACCTGTAAAGTTCATATTTATGTGCTTTCCCCTGCTTAGCTCATTCCCCTCTGCCCCTTTTCTTCCTTTCAGAACATCATTTAGAAAAGTACATGAGATTAAGGGTAGGTTGGGGGGAAATGTGTGCAAGTCTGGAAATAATTAAGTCCATGAATACTATTTAAATTAATTTTTAATCTCATGGTCTCATCTTCCATGTATATGTATATATAACATGCACAAAGTGTAAGAATGTATATATAATATATACAATGTATCTAATTGGTTATGAGCTTTGAAAAACGTAAACAAAAACCAAGCACACCAACAAACCACACAAGTTCCCTCTGAGGCTTCAGAGCCACCACTCTGAGTCCAGAACACCAGAATGCTATGAAATACCATGGGAGAAAAAACCAGAACCAGGCACACTGAGGAACAGGTCATGCAGCTTTTATTTATTTTTACCTTTTTGGTAAGCAGGAGGGTTTTCTTTCAGTCAGACCATTCACATACTTGGACAGTACAGATTGCAGTGAATTTGATGGAGATCTTGCAACATTAGAAAACTTCTCAATATATATCCATTTAAGCAACTGCTTGTAGTCAGAATGAGAGTGCTAGAGTCAAGTGTGCGCACTGCACTCCGCGTATACAAAGCATCGCAGCAGCACAAGAAATGCCCGTGCTGGGCAAAGTACAGTGTGTTTTACATAGTGCAATCACTTTTAGAGGAGAAACTCTAGGAAGGCCACATCTATTTATTTTTCTTTTAGTCCTATCAAGTTTACAAATGCGAGGGGGTAGAAATCAAACCTCTGACTTAATTAACTTTTGTACAGGTAGGTTTTGTGTATAGGCACATGCTTTAGAGAGGAGCTCTGAATCTGATCTGTAATCACGAGAAAGACGTATTGCTTTGTGATTCAGAAAGTGTCATACCATCTCTAACCTTCCTAACACTCTTGGCCAGAGTTGTTAATCCAGCTGTTCATAGAGTTCCCAGAATACGCTCTTCCCTCTAGTGTAAATCCCCAATAGAGAAATTCAGGTTGCTATTGACAATGATTACAGTTATTCTACGTACAGTCATGAGACCATACTATGCATTGCCTCTGAATACTCCAGTCTACAGTGAAAACTCAAAACTACCAGACATGGAGGTTCTTGCTTTTCTGTCACTGTCACTCACCAATATGAAAAAACCCAAGTCAGACAATGAACTACAGCAAAGCATCACTGTTAATACCTAATACAGGAAAAAAAAAAAGGTGATTTGCCCAGTAAAATTTTAAAATGTACACTGTGCTCAATAGTTGAAACTACACGTAAACAAAGAGCAGTTCCCTGCAACAAGATATAAATCAAAACATAGCACCAGCTCCCAGCACCAAGGAGTTGCCCACTGACCAGTTCTAGTGTACAATGCAATAGTGCTCGCTGAGGTTTCTGCTACACGAGAGCTACAGTGGGACAGGTCTGCCCACTTCCTCCTGACATCTTCTTACCAGGTGTGCACAAATTACATTCCTCCCTGTGGAGAGCAACAACAAGATTGTTACAGTACCAGAAAACAATGACTGGGAAATGGCACCTGAGGGGAAAGTCGTTACTGCATACCTGGACCTGAACAAATGGGCATGGAAGAAATGTGATGTCTGTCTTCTGAGCAATCTCCTCCCTAACAGTAGATTTGAAAGAAGCTGCAGACTAAGAAAAGAAACACGCCTTCCTATGCCAAAAGCCATAGATGTGGTAGTGCCCACACAAATGATTTTATTTCACCATCAGCAAAGCATTTATCCCCAAAAAGCTGTACACATACTGGTCAGGTTATGAGCAGTGCTATCTTCACACTATTAAAAGTCTGTTGCTATAGTGGTCAGGTGTCTTGTTAGCAGAGGTGGGGGGGGCGGAGTAAAAGAAGAGATAGGCAACATGGCCACATCACCACAGAGCAATTTTACTCCCATATTACTGCAGGTAATATCTTGCTTCTTAGGTGCAAATGAAAAAGTATTTGCTAGA
Organism: Formicarius rufipectus; assembly: GCA_013399695.1. Classification (NCBI taxonomy): domain Eukaryota; kingdom Metazoa; phylum Chordata; class Aves; order Passeriformes; family Formicariidae; genus Formicarius; species Formicarius rufipectus. The sequence continues at coordinate 714,103 of VXAU01002829.1, forward strand.
AACCATCATGACTTGGGCTCTGATAAATGACAGATGAGTCGGTTCTTACAAATATTGACAAGTCTAATCATTACAGGTTTCCAAAGCAAGAACAAATTTACGAACAGGAAGGGAATAAAATATTACCACTCTTAAAAAAAAAATACATCATTGCAAACTTCAAACGTTCTTCAAAAACATACCTAGAAAAGACTATTTTCAGGTTTTTTTATTTCCTGGAGATGAGTGTCCATGCAAAACAATTTTGAGAAGAGCAGTGTTCCACCTGGGTACCAACTAGCCCCAACTTTGTCCCACACAGCTCAGTAAAGTGCTCTCTTGTGCATCCTTTGAGGAAAAATGTTCTCATTTAAAGTTTGGGAGGCCGAGGTTGCCGGCTGGGGAAGGCATAATCTCGGTCAATCCATGTTGAGGTCAGAAGAGGAAGGAGCAAAGTTAACAGTACTCTCTGCCTTTCACAATGCACAGACAACAGGCTGCAAGGGAGGAGCAAGCAGAAGCAGAAGTGGGTGTCAGATGAAACCCTGCCCCTGGGAAGCCACGGGAGTTTAACAGCCTCATCGAGGGAAACATTTCATTATAGATAACAAATACCAGCATTACTGCAGATTCCTGAAGATTTACTATTTAGACAGCAAATAACAGATCTCCACATACAAAACAAGTGAAAATCAAATAACACTTCTAACTTTCTGCACTGGTGGTTTTTCAACAATTCCTTTGAAGGGCAGAGGGGATGTAACATTCTTTTGCCGATTTAAAGTAAAAAAAGTATCTTGCCCTTGCATTTTTTATGTTGCACACTTATTTATAAAACATTCTAGGGCAGATTACCAGAGGTATTTACTGATAAAACAAGTAATCATCAGCTTAAAAGAGTAAAAATAACATTTAAGGGGTAAAGTAATTAAGGCATATTTTATTTTGGCCAGGAATGATGCATCCTACAGAGTAATCTTCATTTCCCCACTTGGTTTTCAGACCACTGCACTTTCTTGGTTTTGTTTTACATGGCACTTTAAAATTTATGTTTTACAACTTAGTAAAGATTTTCAAGTGTTTTTTTCAATACAAACGCCCTTTCTTGTAGCTCTGGTCTACTATCTGATGCCATCGTAGACAATGAACGAATGAGATGCTCTCTGCTTTCTGGTGGCAGGCTTTCACACTGCTGAGCTTCTGTGTAGGTAAAGAGAGACATTGGACATGAACATCAGAATGCCAAAAACCCAAAAGGTCATTTTGTTCCCCAGACAGGTTGAAACACTGACTGCTTTAACCTTTCCCTTGCAAGCCAAACTGTGCTTCCAGGAGAATGCAAATTCAGCTGGACACTCAGGTGTATGCACTGCCTCCTGCACCCAGAGTCATGCTCATTTAGGGTCAGCTTCATTGTAAAGACTGATGTGTATGAAATGGCTTGAAGAACCCACCTTACAACTGCCTCTTGAAGGAGGCACATAAACAGACTTTTGCAGAATAAAGGAAAAACAAAATGCATAACAGAAATCCAAAGGAAAAATGTGCTACAGAACTGCAAACAGATATGACTTTGAGACCTAAGCAGGCTCATGCTCTGAAGTCAGTTCTGCAAGGCGTAAATGAGGAACAATGAGGTACTAAGCTTTACACTCAAAGCATAAAAATTACTCTTCTGAACAGAGCTCCCTCCTTTATTGAGATCAAATACAGAATCTGACAAGACAGTCAATTCTGTGTGCTCCCCATGGGATCCTCCTTGCTGAACATTTTCTTCACCCAAGGAGTACCCAGCAATACTTTAGACCTTGACATCAGCTCCATTTACCTGAAGTCCTCCCCAGATCCCAAGCCCCAGAATCAGTGCTGGAAGCAGAAGCTAAGGCCATCTCCACAGTTCCAGGCCACACAGCCAGGTGCCGTTTTTACATAACAGAGGCTCTTCAGGTGCCAAGCAAAAAGTCTCACCTTGCAGTTTGGTGAGCAGCAGTTGTATCACAGACAAAGCTTCTGTTCTTATGGACGTGTAGCTTTTGTTTTCTAAAGGATTTAAAGAAAACAAACAAGAAAACCCACAGGTACATGGAGAACTAAAGGCACACTAACTGTACAAAAAGCAGTACCACTGAGGTCCCCAGTCCACTTTAATCAGCAGAGTTCACTGAGCTGTTTTTCATGCTGTGCTCCTCAGGAACATCTGAGTGGCATAAAGTGAACAACTTTCTGGAGGTTGACAACTCAACTAAACTTTGTGCATTGCTTCTGCTATTACCACACAGCTGCTGTTCCTTGTACATGGTGCAAAGGAATAAAATGCTGGCATAACGACAGTGCTGCAGACAACTCCTGTAGGTAACAGACCATTCTTATGGGGAGTTGCACTGGCTCTGGACCACATAAATGTTAACAAGTTGCATTAAGCAAGGGTACATAAACCCTATGCCGTCAAGCACAAGCTTGTCTCAGAGTTAAAACCATATTAAGGCAAACACCTTAATAATCTTCATTCCATGAGGACTGATATATGAAAGAAACTTTCTCCAAAGGAGTCTCTGAATTGGTAGTTAGGGCTAAAGTAGGTGCTGCCTTTAGGCACACCAGGAACAAGAGCTACATGCAGGTATGAGACTTGGGGCACTGTTACAGTCACAGGACAAGTGGGAGCACTACCAAAGTAATGAAGACCCCCATGACTGTCAACATGACACAGCACAGGTACCATGGGCACCTGCTCAGGGAGTGCACAAACTGCCTCAAAGCCTTGGAGGTTCATGCACTGGCTGAGAAAAATCTGCAGTATCTCTTGGATCCTACAGTCTTGGATACATAATGCATATGTATCCAAGAAGCCTGAACTGTGGAGGAGCAAAACTTGTGGTTCATTAAATAAAGATATCTTAATTACAGGGGGTCGACCTTCTGCTTGGAGAAAGTTGCTGTGTTTCTAATCTGTAGTTCTGAAAGGCTGCACAGTCTGCTGTCCACCTCTCCCTCCCCGCCTTCCAGAGTTCTCTTGCATAAGAGGAGCATGCTTCTCCATGCACAGCACAGAGTGCATAGACGCTGCACAGTACAGTCTCAAACAACTACTGCAACATTGGAATGATCACGATGCAGTGTAAGAAAGGGCAAAATGTCACCTCTGACAGCTTATGCTTATTTTGCATTTCCTCTATTAGCCAAACCCCCAGAGAAGAAATGTATTAACAAGCAACTCAGCATCAATTGCAAATAAGAAGTCCATTTACCTAAAGAATGGGTGATAGAGGAACATGTTTCCAACAGTATTTCTGTCAAAGCCACGGAATCAGAGTGCTCCTCTTCAAAAAGCATTAGCCTGTCAAATGCAAAAACAGTCAAGCATCTGCGTCACTAGGATAGAAGGCTGCTCAACTTCTCCAAGAATTCACTGTCATCCTCAAGCACATCAAACAGTTTGAAACAACAAAGACAAGACAAATCACTGAAGTGGATTGCAGAAGGAAGAATTACCCTTGAAAGTAGGCATTCATGGCTTGTAGTACTCCAAGCTGCACTTTCCATGTGCTGAGTTTCAGACGGTCACACATTAACTTGCAAAACTCTTGACGATAGCAACCTACACGAAGATCAGGATGTGGTTGTGTTACCACGGAGAAAGGCAGAAGGAAACACTTCCTGGTGGCTCCTAAGTGACATCCAGCTAAACACTGCATATGACCAAGTCAACATCTTGTAACAAGTGACCCTGAAAAACTTCAACCCATCAATTCACTCATAGAAATGCTAGAAGATGAAACAGCTACATTATATTACAGCCCCTTCCTGCCCCTCCCAGATAGTCCCAGTTCCTCCATCTTGTACCAACAGTGATGCAAACATAAATGTGAGCAACAGAGTCAGGCTACTTTTCATGAGGAAGCCACCTCAGGCATCCTACATATCTGCAAACTCAGAACATTTTTGTGAGGTGAATTAAAGACAACAGTAATGGAAATTTCCCAAGGGTGGGATACTCTGCAGGAAAGATGTTGACATAGCTCTTACTGAAAATCTTGCAAGCTGCAGGCAGTGAGATCCTGTGTCTTCTCAAAAAGCCTCCCCACTCTCCCCATGACCCACAGGTCCCTCTGTCTCTTCTACTTTTCATTTCAAGAGGAAACAGTTTGCTCTGCACATCATTAGCTGACTTACGCTGTGTATCCGGGCTCCTTGGCCAGGCTTTTCCCAGGGTCTCGAAGGCACAGATCAGGGACTCCATCTGCACCTCCTTCTCCCTCATGTCCTCGTCCTCTTCATCATGTTTTGGAAAACCCGCACCCATGCTCTCCAGAGAGTTCTGCGGAGGCCATGGGGGAAGGTATGATCGACAGAAGGATGAGGGCAGGCTGGGCACACACTGCAGTGCAGCTCAGTCTTCCCTTGCAGTCTGCGCACGCCAGTCCTCGTACCTAGCCAGTGCCTCCGCAAAGACGGGGCAGGCCCCCGCCGCCCCTGTCGGCAGCCTGTGGAAGTGCATCACCGGCTCTGTGGCCTGGCGTCCAAACATCTGCCTCTGCTACACAAGTCCCACTTGCAGAGCTGAGAAACTCTGCTGATACTAGACAGAAGCACTCTACACAGCTTCCCAGGAGTCTCTTGCTGCCTGTAGAGCAGCCAGGAATTAACTTTTAATGCTGTATCAGGGCACTGCTGTACATCACAGGGAGGACTCTGTCTAGAGAACAGTTGGGCTAATTCAGAATTTGGGCAGCACAGGTACAACCCCCCAGGGCTCACCAACAGTCTGGTATTCAGCCCCACCAAAAATGCAGCTCAGTGCGAGGTTTCCCTCACACCAGCAGCCTTCTGGGCAGAAGCCTGGCATGTGGCCAGCATCAGCTGGACTGTCACCACTTGGGTGTTTTGCTTTGTAAGAGAAAACTCAAGAAGCTGAACTGTCACCTTCTTTATCATGGGAAAGATGATATCTGTAAGTTCCTGGAACCGGTCTTCCTTTGTTGCCTGCAGCACCTCTGCCGCACAGCGCAGCGCCACCAGCTTATACTTCAGGTTCTCTTTAAGACATTCTTTCAGGATAGCCTGGACAGTATCTTTGATGGTGGGCTGACCAGGCACTGACTTCTGCAGCTCTGCACTGAAATGCAAGGCACACAGATACTATCAGACCTAAGTTCATCTCTTCCCCAAAACCACTTTTCCCAGGTAGGGATTAATTCCTGTGTCCAGGCACTAAACTGCCTACCAACAGCTGCAGCAGAAGTTATGCTCTGGTGCTCCTCTTTGCTCTTTGGTCTGTTTTTCTTTCCTCTCTTTTCTCACACGCTCCAAGGCACTTGCCCCCCTACTAGTCTTCTACCTCTTCCTTTCTCCCCCTTTAAGGTGTCCCTTAATCCCTTTTTTCCTCTTAGAAATAATGGCCTCCCAACATCCTCTTCCTCCCTAAATCAATCATTTATTTCAACTGGTCTCTCTGAGCATCACTCGCCCCTCCCAGTTCTCAGATGCAACCTACACAAGGAAAGGGGAGAGAGACTCCTCACATGCTGATGGGAGATCAGCATGACAACCACAAACTCTGAAGTTTTTCAGTATCGAATAGGCAGTAACACTGTAACCTCTTTTTTGAGGTTTCAGGTCCTGAGGGTACCACCTCATTCAGGACACTCACCTGCAAGCAGTGACAACACTGGCAATGGCCTTTAACAGTTCCTCCTGCAATAAGTAAAAGAAACACCACTGAGAAATGCTACACAGTCAAATGGTACAGTCTTGCCACACAGGGGGAACTTCTGCACTGTGCTGCAAGAGGTGGTGGGGATATATGCCTCTGCCAATTCAGAGAAGCAACGTCTGTCTGTCTCCTCCTACTCCTGTTGTAGAGGTTGCAAAGGACTTGCAACCTGCACTGACCTAGCAGCCGAAAAGGACCTTGCAGTGCCTCTGAGCACATGCTAGTATCCCTCAAGGCTAGAACATGGTGCAGAAGAAGCAGTCTAAGTGGGAACTCAACCCCTAAAGCAATCTGAACTTCACCTACTTATATTCCTGGCCATCTGTGTATCTGCTAAATGCAGTGCAAAAGGCAGACGCCATAAGTTCTTTAACACGCTGCTCTGCAGCACAGAACATTTCCTGGCTCAAGGGCCACATGCTGCTGGGTTCATAGTGATTCATGAGCTGACAGTTCCCTCTTTACCTTCCCAGTCCAGGTTCTCCCTGGCAGGCCTTGTAGCAGGGCAGAGAGCACCATTCCCAGATGTGGTGGTATAAGAGAGCCTGTCTGTTTTGCAATTGTTGCCATGGCAGCTGCTCCCTGGGCTTTCATCTTCCAGGACTGGGACTGCAGAGCCTTCTGGGTGATGGTTATCAATTCCTGCATATACAGTCTGATGCCACCCTGAGTACCTGCATGTCAAATCAAGAAAAACTGTAATTTTGCAATAAACCAAGAGAAATCTGATCTTAAAAAAAAAAACAAAAAACAAAAAAACACATCAACCCCCATGAAAGAGCAAGTGCCCATTCCCCTAAACAAAAAAAATTACAGATTTATTTGGGTTTTTGGCCATGAAACACATCAAAAACACACTGCAGGCAAGGGGAGAAGAATTCCTTTGGGGTTCCCAAAGAAAGTCTTTGGTGTGTACCTGGACACAAAGCTAATCTCAGTCCTTTCACAGAGAAAACACTAGACATTGTGTTAGCCTGTTTCTAAGGAACAGAATTTTTTTTCTTTTTTCTTTCAAGAACAGGAAAACTTTTTCACAACTTTCTCAGATTCCAGAAAAGTATTCTGGTGACTGAGGAAGCAGATCTGAAATCACAACACAGAAGGAGACAGCAAAACAATTCCATCATGCATCCAGATCTCTACAGAGAAAACAGCCTTTTTACACACACTAATTCACTGAAGTTAAACCACAGGTATTATCAGAGAGATCTCCAACCAGAGATCATGTAACTTCAGAGTGTGCAACAGCCCTTAAAGACAGGCATCAAAACTTCCAAAGATGTTCAGTTATTTGCACCATGATCAGGGTCATATTAGAGTGGCATTCTGTGTCTCACAATCTTAAAATCCTTCTTCCAACTCTATCTGTCAATCTTTGTGATCAATACACTTTTAATTATTTCATATCACAGCCAGAGAAGATAACCTTCATCCAAGACTCTTCAGCAAGGAAGAAAATGGAAAATAAAAAATCTTCCAAAACCTCTGTATTTCTAAAATGGAACATCAGAAAGCATTTCTTGCCCCATGTTTCCCAGAAAGTCTTACTATGCTTAATGCAACTTACCAGGTACATTTTCCTGCCAGACTTCAGTCCACAGAGTAGAATTCTCCTTCTCTCCTTTCTCTTCTTCAGAAACCTCATGCATTCCAAGAAAAGCCAAGGGCAGCACATGCTTGGCATGGTTCTTGAGTACATCTGGACTGTAGCGTCCCATAGCATGCACAGTTAAAGCACAGCCTGCTCTGTAAACTGGCTCTAAAGGCAAGACAAGGTACATTATGACTGGGAAGGAGGACTGTCCTTTTAACTGCTTGGTCTGCTTCTTGGGGAGTTGAGTAAGGCAGAGGATTTTATAACAACGTATAGGAATTACTCATCCAAGCATCGCAATATAGAAATGTTCCTTTAGTAGCTTTTGCTATCACCATGAACTTCCTCTGCACTGTACTCTGTAAATGAATACCCAAAAAGCAACTTACCTTCCTTCTCCATGTACCAACTGCTGAGTTTGTGCAGTAGCTTCTCTGTGCTACTGTCCCGGGAAGTCTGTAACAGAGACTCCAATCACTCAAACACTTCAATAAAGACCACCAACGAAAAAGCAGAATAAAACCTAAAACCAACTCCAACTCACCCGGACTAGATGCCCCATAGCAAAGGCAAAAGACTTCTGTACGACACTGTTGCGATCAGTCAGGCCACTAAGTAAAGCACTCATAAGTTTGCCTGTTGGGAGAGACTTTGCTTTATCAATAGTAACATGTTTTATTGCTATGGCAAGAATTATAACAGCATGCATTTCATTAGGCTGTCTGAATTTATGCATTTTTCCTCACTGAATGTTTGTGAGGTTATAGGCCTGTCTGGTCCTTATGCTTAAGCCAGCCTAGTGTATTGCACGCCTCAACTGATAATGTTCATGTACACGAACACCCCAGCTGACCATGCTTTCAGTGGTATTTCTATTTCTACCTTCTTTCTACTATCAAATCAAAATAAATTGTAAAGAGGAGACCCAGTGAGGCAAACTTCCAGTTTATGTTCAAGTTGAAGGAATAAATGTTAACTGACAGTGCTACACTAACACAGGTATTGCTAGTCTGCTCCTAGAAAGTTGAGAGGTACTTTTGCCTCTTCCTGAGGGGTGCTAGTGAATTCCTTCAACTCCTTATTGTGCCTCTTCCAACTTGGTGAGGTACTTAACATCCCTAGGACCTAACCTCAGCACAGTAATCTCAAACAAGAACAGTAACTTCAAACAGTTTTCTGAGGAAAATAAAGATCGCTGATGTAACTACATCAAGGCAGGAAGCACCACAGCCACAAAAAACATCTTTAAAACCTGGCACTAGAAACAAACCTTACCTGAATAAGGTGTTAAGTCTTGAGGGCACTGTGTGGTTAATGACACAATTACACTGGCACAGCCACCCTGGAAGATTGCAAGGGAAAACAAAGGTAAGATAAAACCATGTTTGCCCCTGGTTATTACTGTTAATACTTGCTGCAGTGCTACATGCACTTGTATGATATGATCTAGACCCACTCAGCCTCTACGCCGATAAGTGAGGAGCCAAGGGTTGAAGCAGTAAAACAGTTTGTAAAAAAATAAATGACAAGAACTGACTTAGGAAGTGAACCCACACTCCAGATAGATGGTCCTGAAAGATTTACAGCAATCAAGGACAACCTTCTGCACTCAAGTGCTACAGATTACAGCAGCCATGTAGCCCAGGGAAGGTTAGGACAGCACACCTTCAGAAAACTGATGTATCTGCTAGGGACTCAGATGTAGAATTACTCCAGCATAAATAAAACCAAGCTGTCACTTTACAAGATGTAGTCAAAAGAACTGTATTTACATTGACACTTCTCTGCATTCCCTTCATCTCCAAATGAACTATTAAAACCACAGACATACCTTTGTGCCAAGGCCTACTCCACTTTTGATCAGTTCACATAGACGAGGAACCAGTTCACCCAGGACAGACACATCCAAATACTGCAGGCTCTAGAGAAAGGCAAGTGGTAAGAAAGAGGAAAGGAAAAAAAAAAAAAAAAAAAAAGGAAAGAAAAAAGGTAATTGTGGCAGACTTAAGCTGATGTACTTTCAGCTGAGGCTGCCCCAGCACTGAAGGCTGGTCCTCAGCTGAATCATGAGGGTTTTCTGTATTAGGAGAAGCAGCCAACACAAAGTGGTTTCTACCACATAGAGCTTCTGTTGTCCCACTTCTCTGCTAAGCTGACCTGGCTAAAATTATCAATTGCTGGAACTGATGCATTCCTGCACTCCATCCCCTCAGAAAATATGACAGTAAGAACTCACTTTGGAGTCTGAAACTGGGAAGCAGTAACATATCAAAACTAGACAGTAAAATGACACCAGTCAAAACAGTTTTTAAACAGGTCAAGACAAAAAAGTGGTCTGGGAGACATAAAGGTACAAGAGGGATGTTACCCGTGTAATTTCTAACCTACTATGCTTAACATGCCAGTGGGCAGAATAGAAAGCCTCATGTTATCAGCACTGTGTAGCACACTGTCTGCAGAGTGCAGATCTATTCTGTAGAAAATTCAAGGATCACATACTAAACAAACGTAATTCTTTCTGAGCTTCAGATCTTAGATCAGCAGTTACTTCCCTCTCCAGCACTAGAAAAGTGAAGGGAATAATCCATATCATCTCCCACCCAGCCCCAGAAGAAAACTGCTCATAAGCCAGGACATCTTCACACTACTCCAGAGCAGCCATTACTATCTCTCCCCTCTCCTAGGAAATCCCATTCAATGATCAGAAGCACATCCTGAGGGACAGCAGCAGCTGCTGCAGCCTGTAGAGTGACAGGGAGTACACTTTTACATCTGGCCTTTCATTCCCAACTGCTTTGTGCACTATTTATAGAGAGCCCTTCACTTGACACCAAACCCAGCTCCACATGTTGTACAGGATGGTTTGCTGTTGTTATCTTTCCATAAGTAGAGCAAATATAGAATAGCTCTGGTGGCTATCCTTCTCCTAAAACTTGCTCAGCCCTCAGACTTCTTACCTGCCCACATGCCCCTGGATGTGTGCAGTGTTTGAGCAAATAAAAAGGCTATTCTCAACTGATCTGAGGAGCAAGCACTGGTGACAGGATGAGAAGTTAGTACATGAAAAAGAAAGCGGAGAGCCAGCCAGTCACATGGAGATGTGACAATAAAATGAACTCTGTAGAAGTATTCTGTAAAGCTCCCATTCAAATTCCAACTCTTCCCCTACAACAGACCTTACACAGGAATCCTTATGAAACAAGAACTTACCATGTTAATGGTTTCCATCATGGGAGATGATTTGACAGCACTAAGTCTGGCACTATCCATTGCAGTCTAAAAAAATAAAAACCAAAACACAGAGGAAAAAGCCCAAACAAATCCAAGTGTAAACACAACATGAAAACAGTGGAAAGGGCAACATCAACTGTAACTCACTACCTTGCACCATTTCAGATGCATACAGACAGAAAGCCTACAGTCTACTAATGTCACCCTTTTGGAGGAAGACATGTTCTAGCTGGAGTACAGGAGCTAAACTATGCAGTCCTGACATCACATGAATGGAGAAAAAAGTCAAAGATGGAAGGAAGGATGGCGAGAGGGAAGGGGGAAGGGAGAGGAGAGAGGGAGAAAGTCCCACTCTGAACTACTGTTCACTCCATTCTCATTTGTAAAGAGCTAAGTTTGACCCTTTTCCCTCTGTACAATGAAATCAGCTAAATTTGCTTCTGAACAGTGGGTTTTCATCAGTTTCCCATAAGACTGTTATTGATTAATATGGTTCTTTCAGAAAGATTAAAGGACACTGTGTTGACAATATCCACCTCCATTTTGCCACAGTACATCTTCCAATTTAAATTATTGGAAGTCCTGAAGTTAATCTCCTGAGAAAAACAGCAGTGACAGTAAAAACAGTTTTTATGAAGACTGTTCTTCACTTTCTAAAATGTGTAGTGATCTAGGGAATCAATAAAACTCCCACATTTGGCCAGTCATATTCTGAAGATCAAACTTTATAGTAATTGAATAGCTATTTCTCTTTGCATCCTTGAACACCTTTCAAGCAAATCTGTTTACTGAATGAAGCTTAAATCTTTGTTATCTCTGTTCTCTTGATATTTTCACACTATAGTTGCACTCACTTTCTCTTGATCTGTTGCAGAAAAACTCAAGTAATTGAGGACTTGAGGCTCCAGCACACTCAGGGATTCCAGCAGGGCTGGGATAAGTTTTGGTGCATGAGGTTTCAGCATAGATCCAGCACTTTTACTGATCTTCACAAGAGTGTTAATGCTGCAAATTGATTAAAGAGAAGGTCACCAGAGAAACACACAGACTGAACTGAAAATCTTCTTGTCTGCTGTAATCCAGATACACCAATATAAATTTACTTGCAAACAAAAGTATGTGTGTTTTTCTGCTTAAGCAAAATCATACCCTAGCCCTGATACTATGTTATGCTTTGACCAGAGACTGTGATACGTGGTCAAAGTAAATAAAGGGAACAGGCAAAGAGGCTGTATTGAAGACGGATGTTGTGGTAGTTTAATATTGGGCTATCCTGGGGGACAGATCATATGGGTTGCTGTGTCCAGGTGAAGTATTCCATCCCATTTTACGTCAGCCTGGATGTAGGAGGGGATAGACGGAAGTTTGGATTCAGTCCTTCTTCCGGTGGTGAAGGGCATCGGTCGGGGGACCTGCTGTCTCTTCGGGGAGAGCTGCATATCTCTCTCCGGGAGGTAGACTTTGTTTGTTTGTTCTTTATTGTTTGTGTGTATGTGCATATAGTAATTTCTCTGTATATTAGAATCCATTTTCACCTAGTGTGGTTGTTTTCTCTCCCCTTTTCCCCCTGCTATTGGGAGGGGGGGAAAGGGTGGGGGGAGCTGCTGTTTTGGGGCCTTTGGATATTTGCTTTCTGTCAAGGATAAACTACCACAGATGTACAAAGAAATAACCTATTCTTGTGTTTTAAAGAAGTCACCCAGAGACATCCATTGTTTCAGCCCAGGAAAAAACAAATTATAATGATCTATTCAAATCCCAATTATGAGTTTCAGACTGATCATATCTTTCATGCTGCATTTTGACAAAGGGTTTTCATATATTCAAAAGGGATAAAAACAATCCAAGAAATATTCACTATAACTTTTTAGGAGCTTTTAAACCTTCCAAGCAATTATTTTTGCCAAGACCAGCCAGCTAGTTTTATTGCCCTTCAAATAAACAAAGCAATAAATGAGGTTACAAACTGACAAGCATAAGAAGTTCCAACACATCAAGGGACATTGAATTGTTACAAGACATAAAATTCATTTGAACAGTGTGACCAATGTAGTCACATCTGGGATGTGAACTGTCAATCGTCAGAACCAGTTGTGAAATTAGACCTTGCTGTTTAAACTATCATGGGATTTTTTTGTTTGCAAGTAGAACAGATATGCCAGTCCCGAAGGACAGCCTTTAGCACAGCGCATGGCTTGCAGGTCCGTTTGCTGGGAGAAAAGAATTTCCTGCTGGAAATTGGATCTGGGCATTTACAGAGAGGCCAGATACTCCCAGAGACAGGCAGAGTTCTCAGGGCTGCTATTTAAACTCAGTGAGAAAATGACTCTGCAGTAAAGCTCTTTAGGGGAGTAACTTGTCACACAGGTTAATAAGTTTGGGCTCTTTGGGACAAATCATGACACAACCCCCCGAGAACTAACCTGAGAGACCGGACTTCAGCAACTGTGCTTACTATGCCTTTGTCTAGGAGGCAAGGAAGTAACACAGCTATTGTCTTCTGACCTGCTGCTCCTTTAGAGGGATCACACATTTTCACACAGACCTGGGGACAGCTGAGAATCAGTGCTGCAAACATGTACAAACCTCTCCCTCAGATTACATTAAAGCATTTCCTCCTTCAGACAGAAGGTGGCAACAGCAACTAGAGAAACTGTTGACAATCAAATCCAGGCTTTTACACCTTCATTCTTCTCTCCACAGGTACTGAAACCCTAAGACACTTTCCCAAAAGAGGTTTCAACTACAGTCAGCTTCCAGAAAAGGCAAATTAGGAGCCTAACTGGTCTTGACCTGAATCTGGATAAAGAGATGAACCAAACCACCCCTCAGCTGAGGGGCAGCCTTTCCCAGCCACAGAGATTCAACCATTCCACAGGGCAGAGCAGAAAACTCTCAGATGAAAACAGATTCTGCAATCATAACATTTTGCAACAACATTTTGGGATCAGATCCTCACTTGTAGCATTGAAATGTCATGCACTGTGAAGGCTGATTTCAAACAATGTGATTTCTTTTATAGGACTACCAAACAAAATATTAAGTGATATGTGTACCACACTCAAAAAATCTTGCCCATAACAGCACCAGAAAGTGATGTCCATACGCAATCATTCTTTCATATCAGTGGGATTCTACCGGCTTGGTCAACTAGATCAATCAGCCTAGGTCAATTGCTGAAGTTACTAGTAAGTTTACTTAAATCCCACCCCTAAACGAAGAAAAAACAGCATCAGAGACAAATCCAGTCCATTATATTATTCCTTTGCTCGAGCAGAATTTAACATTGCATTATTCTCAAGGAGTAGGACTTCACCAGCATCAGCAAAGGTACAAAAGAGTATGTGGTGATGCTTATCTATAGGGCTATTCAGTTTTTCACAACTGCACCTTACACTAGAGATCTTTTCAAAACAAAAGTCTACAGTAAACAGGTCACTCCCGCAGATCTGACAGTGAATGATTACCTGACATCATAATCATACAAGTTTGTCTACATGTGCATATGATGAAATAAGAATTTTACCTTGCTTAAAGTTTTTAGGGCTAGTTCAGCTGCCTTTCGTACAGTCTCCTAAAAAAGAAGTCAACAATAGAATGATCACAATAATTGTTAAGTGTAACACTAGTACTGACATGGCTGTCTTCATGGTCAATACTTAAGACAGCATCTTTAAAAGAAATTTTGGCTTTGGTCCATCTCACTATCTGGTACAATCAATGGATTAACCCAGCTTAAACCTGGAAGAATCTGAAGACTCTGACTTCATAGATGCAGGTCATACAAAAGCAGCCCCAAAATTAATGTTTCTATATTTAATAGTTAAGTAAATACTCAGAAAATATTTTATATCCAGGAAAAAAAATCCCAAATCATCAAGAACAATGATAGTAGGAACAAAAAGCAACACTTCAAACACAAAGAATTTCCAAGGTGGCATGGAAATGCTAATTGCAAGGAGCCTGAATTTCTAGTCTGCTTAATATGCAAAACTCCCATTGGCTTCAAGTTGACTTGTCAGAGAATCTCTCTTTAAACATCGCAGAGCTTGTTGAAGTCTTCTGTTGAAGACTCCCATTTAATTCTCAGTTCCATTACCTTAATGTCATCTTGCACTCTGAACAGGATTTCCCAGATCTCTGGAAGTTTGTCTATAATGTCATCCAAAGGTCTTCCTCTTAATAAGTCATTTAGTGCCAGACAGCTGCAAACATGGAATTTTATTTCTTTCACAGAGTGTATTTACTTGATATAGGTATATATGCACACATATGTTTAAAAATATAAGTAAATGGTTAAAAAATTTAAAACTGCTTCACGTTCCTTGTTTTTCAAAAAAACCCTAAATCTACTCTGTCATAAGAACATCTCCTTTAGCAGAGGAAAAAGATGTTCACTCATTGAGGCGAAACCTGAAACCACTGAGAGCAAGTGAAAAAGGCTGCTATGGTGAATATTGCTATTGTAAACACTCCAGTTACAGAATTGTTTTAGATTTCTCTAAGTATAGGATAAGAAGAAATCAAAATGGTATCAAGTCTGGAATTGAAATTAGAAAGTTTTCAATACATCATCACTACAAACCATTAAGAACAAAATGCAGTTAACTAAAAATGGTATCCTGCTTCCAAGCACATAATTGTCAGATTGACTGTTCTAAGGAAACAATATTTCGGATCCAAGAATAGGAAAGAAAACTCATTTTCTGTGATCAGAAAACTCATTCTTCAGTGATGTTGTTTACTATCAAACTAAATGTTATCAAACATTTCGGGTCTAATTACACAAATACTTCAAGATTGTATCATAGTTCCAGGGCAGACTACAAGGCTGAGCTCTACCCTGCTGGAAGGACATGTCCTCTTTCCCCCATTCAGCTTCTTCAGGTTAACATGTTTATGGTGAAGAAGAGAAAAGAACACAGTTCAAAAGCAAATCAATACTTTTTCTAGCAATACCTGGATTCCCTGATCCTCCACAGACTGCTGGTTAGGTTACTGATCAAATCCTCAAGAATTTCCTTCATGTACTTATCAACCTATTATTAAAGAAAGGAAAAATCATGAAACAACCACAGGTTATGCATATTTGTGCTATAATCTATTAAGGAAAAAAAGAAAATAAGAGAGTCCTTTTGGATCATACAATCTGCTTTCAGCCACATCTGATGAAATAACACTTGCCAGTACTGTGGAAACTTACTCTGTGCTTTAGACATGCCTTTCTCTGCATTGCTTGAATGCTTAACGCTCTGAGAGAGACAACAGAAAAGAGGAAGTCCCACAAGGCCTTTACTGATTGCACTGTTAAAAATGCAGCAGCAAACATGGATTTACATGAGAAGCAATTGTTCTCTGATGACGGATCAGAGCAAATGACTTCACATTAAGATCAGCTTTCCTGGAAGAAAATATCTGCCAACCCAATTCCAGGCTTTGCAGAACTAAAGCCAGGGGATCTTATGAAAATCACTTATTCCTGAAATACATCTGGGAGAAGTACTCAAACTGATGGAATCGCCTCCTTCCATAAGCTTCCTCCCACTTCAAAACTGAGGAAGTATATTTAGATACTCTTGTTTCAGGAAGGCATCTTAGGTCAGAAGGATTCCTGAAGAGATTCTCATAAGCTGTATCAAAGCAATATCAAAGTGTGGAAAGATCCCATCTTAAGCAAACGATAAATTTTAATGCTTGCACAAACAGGGGCAGTAATACATTTCATATACAAGAGCTAGTGCATGGATTCACCTTTTTCTCTGTAGGACAGTACCTCAACCCTTTCTCCACAAACCCTCCTTTCAAAAGATCCACCTGTACCATGAAGATGCCTGATGCACTGCTGGCTGGCAGCAACCCCACCACTCCACACTGTACTGTTCACTCACCATCGATTTGTCGGTGACCAAGGCATTCCAAATGCTGGTCATCGCCTGTCGAATGCCCAAGTTGGGGTCAAACTGGTAACGGTAGAGCCGGGGAAGAAGTTGGGGCAAAAAGGGAGCCAGTTGTTCTCCAGCCTTGGCAGCTATCACATTGAAACCAAAAGCTGCTCCCTGAAATGATGACAAAAGAGTACTTGTTAAACCACTCTGCTCAGTCAGTTACTGCCCCTGGGCACACAACAGTCAGGGGCAAAGCTGACTGACAGCTAATCAAAAGGACTAGAATGGCATTAGAGTGGCCCATCCTTAGTACTATGCTACTACAGTGATCTCAAGCATACAATCATCCTCCGCTGACAACGCAGTACTTCCTTCTCTCTAACCTTTATTTCAAAATACTGACTGACCTGTTTCACTAGCATAAGTGGTACCAGTGAATTAAAACTGTGAAGATTTAAGTATGTTTTTCAAAAAAATTCTTTCTTGGCAAAAGTGGTGAGGGTGTGCCACTGCTTCCCTAGAACTCGGCTGCATTTTGAATTAGAGTAACTTAGGAACTGAAAAACTAAAAATGAAACAACTCCACCTTAGGCTCTAGATTCTCAAATTTCTGAGGATTATAATTTTTCATCAGTCCATACTTACTTAAACTCAAGTATTCTTCTATAACCTCTTCTTTCTCCAACACTGTCAGTTCCACAGACAATTCTAATACCTTGGAACTGATGCCTACCTGTGAAATCCCATGGGATCTGGCAGGACAGCCCAAGAAGATATTACTCAGTGCAGGCAGTGCAGTGACTGCCTCTAATGACTTGTCCCTGATCTGCAAGGTCTAAAGCTGCCACTCAAAATGCCATGCTAGGAATTTCACAGGACACGATGTACAATCTGTGTCAGTCTAGACAAGCAAAAGCAATAAAGACAACTTCCAATTTTGACCACTGTTGTGAAGACGAAGTAGTTGTGGAAAGCATAAGGATAAGGGGAGCATTGTCTGAAAAGCGAAGCATTGTTTGAAAAGCCTTGAACAGTGTGCTCTGCCCAGGTTATGTGGGGTCTAGAGCACAGACTTTAAGATGCCCTCTTCAACTTAAGCAATTCTGCAAATGCCAAAACTAAGCCTGCATTTGCTGAGTGGATTTTCTTGACTTATCTTGGCTAGCAAAATTCCACAAGGGTCAGGAACCTAATCATGCTCTGGCACTTCCAAAGTCTCAGTGCAAAGATAGGGAAGACTTGAGAGATGTGCCAATTTGTCAAACTCTGAATGAAAGCTAGGGCTTGTTTTTGCCCCGAGTGGTGTTGTTGGAGACTCATAACCTTAGGCATGGAAGAGCAAAAAAGGTGTAGTACAGCAGATGCAGCTACCTGGACCTTCTACATCAAAGCACACAAAAGGTGCTCTACCTGCTTCCAGAAACAAAACAAGTTCTTCCACGCTTCTGAAAAGCCAGTGCAGAGAGTCCACATGTTAAAGAACAGTGTACTTATATCTTCAAATTTATGATGCTTCTTTTTTCAGCAGGAAGTGGATCCAATAGTATTTTGACTTTGTTAAAGGTTACAGTAGCTTTAAAATACCAAAACTTGAGTTAAAAAAGGATACTTTTGATAACAGTGCTTTTTAGCAACTTGTTGCTGATTAGTTTTTGCTCTGCCTCTTTGGATAACTGAGGCCACTTTCTCTAGCATCCAAAAATCAATCCAGTTTTAAAAACATTACCACTGCTTGAATATGCTAAGACCTGTCTTCTAAGCACATTCAAAAATATAAAATGAAAGGCTCACAGTTGGCCCAAACAGGAATGTAGGACTATATGAACACACTTATACCAATGTTTTATGAGAATTTCAAGTAATCCTAAATTTTTTCTCAAGCTTGTAAATTTGCTTCAGACTTGACACCAAAGCACCAATGCTTTTTCCATGCAGCTATTCATAAAAATATGTTCAGAGTTCACGGTGGAAATGGAAGTTAAATGAAAGTAGAGAATTACCTTCCGAGAATTCCACATGGCATGATGGTTGGCCAGGTTCATGAATTTGTATACCAGGTCTGGCTGATTAAGATCACTAGCCAATGAACAAAGCTCCTTGTAGGTAGAAAGACCCTGACTTTGAAAAGCAGAAGGGAAAGTAGTGTCACTATATTTAGCTACAAAAATGTTCCAATACCTAAAGTTACATTCAAGTCATAGCCTAAAGCAGAGAGATGTGTAACCTACCTGTATCACAAGAAGGTATGGTAACAGTAATAAGTTATAGTAACTTAGAGGACAAGAAAGAACAAAAAGCTCAGGAAGCAGATTTATAAGCAAGGGACTACTGTTTCAGCACTGACTGTGTGTCTGTATTGAGACTGCCAGTAAACTTACCCATCTGGGGTTTTGCTCAGACCACCCTGAAATACCACAGTTTCTCCAGTCATCTCATGTTTAGCTCTGATAGAAAAGAGATCCAGTATTAGCTTTACCGAACTCCATCCTTGAATAGAAGGCACACTACAGAAAACGTGATTTGTTCTGCTATATTAAGTCAGTAACTTGACATTCTTTCAGTTTCAATCTCAATCTCACAAAAACATACACTAGCGCAAAGCCACACCCACTGTAAGGATTCCCAACAACGTGTATCCACCTGTGCTGTTAAGGAGAGCTGCAGCAAGTGAGAGTTTTGCTGTGCAGTCAGAAGGCATAAAGTCAAAACAATGACTGATGGCTTTTTATTTCTGCTAAGATACAAGCCATGTAATGGACTGCAAATCACTACTTCAAAATGAAAAAATACCATTTTCATTCATCTGATTTCTTCCTGTTTACAATCAATGAAACCCTGCACTCCTAGCCTAGTTTGTTATCATTCACAGTGGCCAAAAACACATCAGGTTAAGACAGGAGTAGGCTGTTAGAGCACATTTCAAGCACTGATCTACATTTTCCTCACTAAAGCCAGCAAGTGACTATTAACAACACTTGCTCGGCAAAAGGTATGTTTCAGGCAGAAGCAAGTCACTCTTCTTTAACATTCATGATGTGCAGAGTTGCTGCAAGTGGTCATTAATTATTCTTTGCAATTACAAATGCAGCAAGTAAAAAATTTAACTAAACCCCAACTGATTTGAATGGCTTGAATCAAGACTGAAACATTATTCGAAGCTTTGCTGAATGTAACAAACCCAGAACAATTTTAGTCACAAAAAATTCTAAGGTGAATTAAGAAATGTTGCAATTTGAATCTCTTGGAATGGATACTGGCTTGCCCTTGACCACAAAACATCTCTTTTCACTCAGAGAGAAACACTTATGTTCCCATAAGACACATAGCTCAGCATACTCTCTCATAGCGTTGTGAATTCACTGTACCTTTTCCCAGTCATAAGGGTATCAACAAGCATAGTAACTAGCTCTTGCTGATCCTGTTCACTTCCAAGTTCATATATCAGCCCAAGACCTTTTGAAGCAACATCTTGACTAAGCTCTGCAAGAGATTTTACAAGGAAAATTAAAGACAGGCATGTAATTAAACAGAACGCAAACTTCAAGGTTCAACCAAAATCAAGATGTAGTAAACTCAGCTCTGTGCTGCAGTTCACAGCTCTCCATTTCAGAGCTAAGCTAGTCTGTCAAGACACAAACTTTGCATTCTGAAGCAGTAATTTGTTCTGAAGGCATAACTCCATCAACAAGGTGGCACCTTCACATAAATATTGTTAACTGAAGGTTTTGACATAGCAGGGAGAGTTCCAAGAGATGTAGATATTCTGACATGTTGCTGACACCTGAAGTCCAGCAATGTTAATGGTAATAACTCGCTTTCACTTCAGTGAGCTTTGCACAGGCTGCTGAATGCCACCCTTTCCACCTGCTGCCATCACAGGTAGCAAAATGCATTCGCTTGAAGAGGTCTCAGAATTCCTGCCCATGCAGAACTCTGTGATACAAACATCTTGTTTCACACAAGAGAGCAGAAAGAGCACCACTGAGTAGTTTCTGTTATTACAATCTGGAGGGGCACATGCAGAGAAATACTTGTGCTTGTTTAGCAAAACACACAAAAAAGTTGTGCTTGTATCTGTATGTGGCTCCTAGAAAAGAAATATTACCTATTAACATCAGAAACGGGTTGTTTCTACACTCCTCTTTCAATGCTGACTGACAGAGAGGGCGTAGTTGACTTTCTCCCTGTTCAAAGATTCCCACCATCCTGTTAGAAGCCCATCAAAAGATACAACTATAAGATGTGATTGTACTTACCATCACTATCTGACAGAATGGAGACAAATGCACTCTGAATATCCTTGAGATGAGACTGTAAGATAATAAAAAGGGACGTTATTTTGGATCCTTTGCCTGGTCTCCAGGCAAGTTCCTAACAGATAAACAGCAGCGACTGTATCAATGGAGTTCTTTATTTGCGCTACACCTACAACAGGAACTACCTTTCCTTCCTGACAGGTAAGTAGCAGCCTGACACCTACAGAAGATAAGTTAATTGTCCATCACCTTTTTACAACTACCATGTCACTAGGAAGCCACATACTTTCCTTTTCTAGCATCTGGCAGCAGCACATCATAAATCTGACTTGCAGCCAGACAGGGTTTTCTTCATCCCCAGAGAGTTTTGCCACAACCCACAAAGTGCACTGCTTAGATGAGTGCAATATTCACAAGGTTTAATATGTAATAGCTTACATTTGCAAAGCATGTATTGTCCCAAAGCTCTTTATCATTACCTGTAGAGCACAAAATGGTTACACAGTCCCATCTCAATCTGTAGTACCTCAACGCAGAGAGAGGACATTTTGGTTGGGAATGCTTTATTAAGTCCCTGTATAAGACCTTTCACATTCTCTCAATACGGATGGGCACCTTAAATGAAAGGCTTTCATCAAAGTGTACCAAAAATACACAGTACATGAAGAACATTGTAACTTGCTCCAAGTTAGCACAGTTGTGATAAACTCTATGAAGCAAATTAGTTCAGTTCTCCCCTTTCTTCCCTCCTAGACCAAATGCAAATCCTAGGAACTGTACAGACACCAATCTCTTCTTTCCAAGGGAAGAGGTACCGCTACTTCATCTTAAAACAACTATTTACATTGAGCTTACTCTGGTTCGATTGCAAGTCACAGATTTACAAAGGTGACAAATAGTCTTTTTCATCTGTCAGTTCGTCTGTTCCTCTAGTAACAAAAGATAAGCCATGTCTCAAAGAGACCTCAGTAAGGAGTGCACCAGCACCAGAGGAAAAGAAACAATGGAAGTGAAAGGAAGGGACAAAAATAAGGTAGTAAGTAAAAATAGGGCAAAGAGTCAGTGTTAGCAGAAGGTGTATTTCTTACCTTAATTGCTTTGTGTGTATTCAGCTTCTTCACCATTGACAGAAGCCAGATGCAAGCTGCCTGCCTAGTGTGTGGATTGGGGCTTATAATGTGCTTGTTCAAAATAAGGTCTAGGACCCAAGGAACCACATCATTCACTTTCAAATCTATATGAAAGAAAGAAAGGGGAAGGGGGAGCTTTGAGAATCATCCATACCCATTTTTAATGTCAAAATAACTTGCAGCTGCAATGAAAAACCTATTAAGCTCATGAGTCCACAGGTGATACCTCAATCTCTGCTTATTTAGTAAAAGCCTCCACTGGAGTCACTGGCAATTTCTTCTCCAAATAGAGCATTGTGGCCACCTAACCCTTCATTGATGTGTTACAGAGCCTGTGGCCACCTAACCCTTCACTGATGTGTTACAGAGCCTGTGGCCAAGACGAGGTACCATTTATACTGTGTAAGACTCAGGGCACTACTTTTTTTTTTGTCAGAACTCAAAGCTTCTGGAGCAATGGCAGGGTTCAGTTTCTACTCCAGGTTGCACATGCTCAGCTTTGTGTTCATTAGAGATCTAAGACCACTCTCACAACACCAAAACAGGTGTTTGCAGGTCTGAAGCTGGTATTTACAGCTGCCTCGTTTGAAGCCAGCATTTTGTCATGCCTGTATTCCAATGGTACAGAACCTTAGCTCTTAAATAGAATTTCCACATTTATTGCATGTATATGTCATTTAATCATAGCACCTGAAGTTGTTGGAAAAAACACTTGCAATATAATTTTATAACCCTATTTTCCAGTGCAGGCTTCAAAATGTCCTTCTAAAACATTTGTGTATGCTAAGACCTAACTCAATATAGCAAATCAGTAAGAAAAAATAAAACAAATAGAGTCAAGTGGCAATGAATTACATTCATTAAGAAGCTATTTAATCAGCCCATGAAATAAAGTCTTCTGCTCACTGAAAAGATGGACTTGAAGAGGTGAAATAACCTCTATATAATCATATACAAACACAAAATGTCACTTACATCTACTGTAATAAACCAAACATCACATAAATGAAGTGTGGAGCTCAGTGCTAGTCCAAGCCAGCCCCTATATTAAAAAGGCCTACCTGAAGGAGGGATGTATTCCTCCTCTGTGACTGTCCATGCATCACGTGCAGCCACTGAGCTGGTTCCTACAGCAGCACTGGTAATGGCTTCACCAACCGTGAACTGCAGTTCTATTTGTTTGGCCTGAAAAACACATTAAGGCATCACTGACAGTACTAGTTAAACAGACACCAAAACTCTTGTCACTTAATCCACAATCCCAGAGTCATTCTCTCAACTCAATTTTCAGCACAAATTAGCAATCATCACTCTTTTGGTGAGCTTCAGACCCACTGAAATTGATGAGAAAAGAGGTGATGTCAAACTCTCCAAAATGAGAGGTAAAAGCTAAAATTGTCACACTTTTTTAAAAGTGTGTCTCCTACAACGTATTTCACTAGTCTCTACAAAAGTTCAATTCAGCGAAAAGAAAAAAAAAAAGGACAGATAGGATGAAAATAAACAAAGTCAGAAAAAGATTGTCAGTGATTAACAAAAATTACTGCAGCCTTGCTATGGTATGTAGTAGTAAAATAGTTTCTTAAATTCAATCCAGAAGCTGATCTCTTAAGATATACAGAAATCTCTTTGCACTTTAAGAGAATTCAGACAATACTTTGTTTTGCTTCACTGTCCTCCTTACACTATACTCTGAGCCTTCAGGAACAGCATATGCAGAACTTTGCCACTTTCTTGTCATTACTTATGATAAATCTTGAGTTGTAACAACTGATTTCTGTGCCTGTCAAGTACTTTCTAGATTGTTTTCTTTGCTCTCTGGAAGCACAAAGTACTCAGGCACTCGGAGATGTAAGCCCTTAGCTTCTTGCAATCGACAATAAATTGAGTTTTTTCAAGTACACTTTTTAAAAACGAAGTTCTCATGTTCTCGTGCAGTTACAAGAGAAAAACAGAGAACTCAGAAACATTATTTTATATTTGTGTACAGTGTTGCTAGTAATCTAAGTACAGTCACAAGACAAGTTGCTAATAGCTCTCAAACTGAAAGAGGAGGTTTAGATTAGATACAAGAAATTCTTTATTGTGAGGATAATGAGGCACTGGAACAAGTTGGCCACAGAATTTGGGCTACTCCATTCCTGGAAGTATTCAAGGCCAGGTTGGATGGGTCTTTGAACAACTCAGCCTAGTGACAAGTGTTCCTGTCCACAGCAGATGGGTTGGAACTAGATCTCTAAGGTCCCTTCCAACCCAAAAAACCCATTCTGTGTTTCTTGCTTATTTGATCACATCCAATTGAAGGACTCAACAAAGAATGCCTGCCTGACATTCAGCAGCTGCCCCTACAATGCAGAATGCTGTCAGTATGAGCAGGGAAGAAAGGTAAAACAAGCTGTAAATGAAGAACAGTAAAACAGGTCTTTGATGCCCCAATTTTGCTATATGGCATATTGTGCTATGTATAGCAGTCCTGAAGTACTGTGCACTACAAAGATGCATATACTCTTATAAAGAAAGCTTCTAATTCAAGTGAGTACTTAATGTAGTTCAGATAAAAAAGGTGTATTTACATTACCTATTTTTAGGCTACTTTTGAAGGCAAAAGTACAGACATATGGCTTCAATACTGTAAGTTCTTAAAATTTTACACATACAGTGTTTTAAAAGAAACTAAAATAATCCATAATCCTTCTGAAAGGGAATGTGTACTTTTCTCAGATTGTGGCAATGACCTTGACCGGCAAGCTTTTAAACTGTGGCACAAAATATTTTATCAGCCCAAAATCTACCTTTGCTCTCCATTTCGAAGTAGCTTTAACAAATCTGGAGGAGGTATTACAAAAAGACAGCTCCCCTCTGTAAACCTGGCTGCAGAGTGTATAAAAAGCACCCAGACAGAAACACTCATTTTAGTATAAACGATAACACACTTATAGTGTCTTACCTCCACAGAATCCATTAAACCCTGCAACAATAGTTTCTGGTGAGGAAAATCTTCATCTCCCACTGGGAAGTAACCTAATGTTTGTATTGCTCGTTCCTTCATCTTAAATACAAACAAAAAACCAACACCATCATATAACCCTCCCATAAATCCAGGTGATATATTTTAAACCCATTATTTCTCACCCTTACTGAAGTTCTGCATAAGGTACCAGAAGTTACACATGCAACCGGTTTATTAGATCAATCAGTGCACCTCTCTTCCGAAACACAGACCTCTGAGGATTATTTACAAGTAGAAGATACTCTCATTTTTCTTGAATTAAAACTATGACTATTTGCATGTTCATCCCTTAAGTACCTACTTATTGCTACAGAAAGCACAAGTGATCAACTGCTAGAAAAACCCTTAGTCTAACTCTCACTTATTAAAGCCAGTGACAAGCCTAATTTCCTTATAAAATAAGGCTGAGTTTGCCAAGGAATACATATACCTAGGGACAAAGCAGTCAAAAAAAAATGAATAGGAGTCATAACACCACAACAAAATCTTGCCTTATTTGTTTCCTTGCTAGAAGGGATTCGGGCCAATAAATTTTCAACAAGCTGTAGCTTTGTAAATCCTGTTCCTTCACTGGGGATTGGCAAGGGACCATTCCTGCCAATCTCCCCAAGAGCCGTACAAGCAGCCACCACGAGGAAGGGAGAGGTGCTGTCCAGAAAAGAACCTACAGGAAAAACCAAAACAGAATTACTCAAATTTTGTACGATTATTTAGCAGTGGGTAGGTACTCGTATTTTATCCATGCAAGAAGCAAAGTATTTATCTCCTCTAGAGCTGGTAGGAAGCATTATGCTAGAACAAAATCAAAGTGCAAGGAGACATTGAGAGGAATTGAAGCAGTGGCACTGCTCCTAATTGTGCTATATTGGTCTGAGTTAGATTGCAATTACGTTCTGTTGAAAAGGCTTACGTCCATACATCTAATCAGATCACATTCTTACAGGCTGTAAATTCTGTTACAAAAACTGAACTGAGGATTACAGTATCTGTGGACTGAGTTTCTCAGAAAAATCCTCAGTCTGCAGTGGATTGAAAAAAAACAACTGTTACATACAGCAAAGTCTTAGGCAGGGGGTTACCTATTGTCTCTGTTGTCGACTTTATAAGTTGTTCTTGTTCCGGCATGACTGCAGTGTTTGGTTGTTCTATGTCATGTAGCTCCATTGTTCTGATTTTCCCTTTGGCCAAGTACCTTCCTACTGTAAATCCCAAAGCCAACAAGGATCCATGTTGGACCTCCGGGCTCTACAGACAACACCAACAGTGCAAAAAAGTCTCATTTTCAAAGTAACACTTTGCACAAGCACTGATTTAAAAACACATATGGACAAGCCAGATCAGAAGGCACCCAGAAAAATGCAGAGTTCTAATACATAAGGTTAACAACAGAGTTTGATATTGCTAGTGCTCTCTGATGAATGGAGTTCTTCAAGACAAATTAACAAAACTTAGAGTTCAGGAGAACACATTAAGAATTTATCACCAGCACTTGCATTCCTTTGGCAGCTAGGGAAAAAAAAAATCCAATTCATCTGACTTCACAGTACAGACTTACAAAGGTGAACTAGAGATAATACTACATTGTCTCTACTTAAAAACTGGACATACTCAGACTAAGGGGACAAAATGCACTCTCTGGTAAAAAGCAGAAATGGGGAATCGCTCTAGATTTGCATTGCTAAGAATAAGAACACAGCTGGCCTATATTGAAGGCCATGTTTCTACACAGCTTAGTAGACTGTGTAAAACGATTAGTACAATTAAATGCCAAGAATATCAATTTCTTCAATGCTGATTTGGTGCTGAGACTATCTAATGATGATGCTCATTTTTACAGCTGAATTCTATCAAAAAGCTTTTGTGCAGAAACAAGGCTGTGAGACAAATACTACTTTAACTGCAACCCCTCTGTTTTTAATCACAACCCTACAAAAAGTTGCACCAGTGCAACTGTGCTGCCAGAATGGGATCCTCAACCTAGTTTGGCCACTAGGGACTATTCCCAGATACAGGTTGACTGCGGCAAAGCCCGGAGAAGATGGGTCTACAGCTACCCATTCACACTGCAGTCCTTTTGCCACAACGATTACCACCACACCTATATGTACTGATTTAACTAGTTTTGTACAGTCACAGCAAATGAGAGCTCTAACTGACTCAGATTAGAAAAGGCATAGGAACACCCTGCTTTTTTTATCATTTCGCAGTTCACATCACTCTTCTCAGACAGGTTCTGTGAAACTTCAACCACGGCCTCACAGGTGACTGGGGCAGAAGGCAGTAGTGAGTGACTGGGACCTGTCTGTGCTGACTTTGTGACTGCAGAAGCTGCACCCTATTCAGAACAGAACAGTGACATGGCTTTGGCCCACAGAAAGAGTGTTCATTCATTTCAAAATAAGTCATGTTTGTTAACAGCCACACTAAGCGATAAGCACTTCTTGCCAGCATTTGAGCCTGTTACCTGTAACGTAAAATGATGCCCCATTAAGTCCTTCAGAGAGACTGATTAAAAAAAAACAAACAAAAAACCAAAAACATTTTGGGGAAATAAACCTGGAAATGCTACTCCTTTCCCTTCCTTTCAGGATTCAAGACATACCAGGACACAACTGCCCAGTTAGTTTTCACAATTCCTTTTCTATTCTTGTAGTGGCAAAATGCAGAGATACGGACAATGGGAAGAGGAAAGAGCTGCTGGAGGAAGGCAAACCCACCACATAGACACACGCTGTGGAGGGAGTGTGCAGTCCATGTGGAGTGGGAGGGAAGAAGAAACAGCTCCTATACGGCACAAAACCGTGAGGTGATGAGGACTCACGAGGAAACTATAGCTCAAGAGGGGAGGAGTTAAACACCTAACAAACGAAACATTTCCTTGGTTCTGTGGGCACCCGTATGTGCTCAAGAATAAGGAAATGGTAAGCTGTTTGAAGTAGGTAGCGTGATCTGCTATTACTCAATGTGATGTGGCTATGTAGCTGGCTAAAAATGGTTAATATATGATGGTGCTTTACTTGGGATGTGCCTCCAAGAAGCCTCCTACTCACCATAACAACAGGTTCAGGGATTAATTTATTTAAAGATCTGTTCCACGCACCTACAACAAAAACCCCTTCTCATCATCCAGCTGGAAGTCAGCTAGTTAATTTTACACCCAGATTAAGGCTAATACGCCCTGGATGCTCTGAGATTCAAATACGCTATCAGTTACATGATAAGAGAAAAAACAAGAAGCAGACAAAGGAAGGTAGTTACATGGTTGTCTTTTGTCATCTTGATCAGCTGCTCCAAGGATGCCCTAAGCTCATCTCCAGACATAGTAGACAGCACTACTGAATAAAACAGAGCTGCAAGCTCACGCATTTCTTCTTTGTTAGTGTTCATCAGATTCTGCAGGAGTTGAAAAAAAAAACCAAAACCAACCCATGAAATACGGAAGCAGCTTCTTATACAGTTTTTTTCATAAAAAGTTTCAATATAGAAAGACAACTGTCAGGCAGCCAAATAAATACTTAACTCAGAAACCACTCTTTAAACTGACAGCATTTGTCACTTAGTAAGCAAAAAAGCCCTCAATTCAGCAAAGCATTCATTATACACTCAACACTTTAGAGGAAAATTACCACTAGTCATAGGAGGGATACAGACTAGTTCTGTGTCAAAACATGATGGTAGAATTCCTGGCCAAATTCTGTCTACAGCTTCAGTGTTCACATTTTGCACCCATACTGAGCAAAAAAACCCCACACTCTAAACCCACTATTTCCCAAAAGCTACCAGAGGTTTCCATACCTTTTTTATTAATCAAAGGGGAAAAAAAGCCTCAGGATTAAGTAATTTAAATCCAACTGCAACAAAAAAAAGGTGTCCAGGAAATCACAGTTCTCAATGCAAAATTATCCACTTTGTAGCTGAGATCTTGTATTAACGAAGAAAATTGTTAAAACGATGAATTTTGGAAGCCTTGAGTAATTTGTTATGATAATCTTATCTGTGCAAGTAATTTGAAGTATAATGCAAAAGACTCCCATGAAAAATCCATACTCAAATCTTTGAATGGCTTGGGCCGCCACAAAGAAAGCAAAATGAGCCAAGCAAGCAAACAAGAAATTACCTCTGTCAGGTTCGTGAAATGTAACACTAACTTCAAGCTTGCATCAGATCAAAAACCCTGCTTCAAAAATCCTGGATACTTGAAGCAAGTATATGAAAAAGCACAAAGTTGTCTGAGAAAAGAATGTAGGGAAAGCAGAATTCTCTTTGGCTCATTCTCATGCAGGTTTCAGTTTATGTTTTTGTTAGTTTGTTTGAGGCTAAAAAATAAAGAAACCTCCACAGAAAGACCTCTAAAACAAACAGGAATCTAATTAATCTAATTTTCTGAGAAGCCATTCACATATTCCCACTGAAACATTCCCACTGTTAAACAACTTCTCCAAAAATGTGTAGAATTTTCTTTTCAGTTTTTTTTGCAAAGAACGGCCTGACAATGCCAAGAGAATTGCTAATATAGATTATTCTGAACATGTATGTCAACGAAGAAGGTCAATGTGTAAAATCAGCAACCCCAAAGAACAAAAAAACAATTTTTCTCCTCTAGATACATATAACATCTCATGAAGTGTTGACTGTAAGTAGAAATACCAGACTACAAATTAAGTGCATACTTCGAAATACTGTTTCACCATGAGAAATATTCCAGATTTTGCTAACGCCAAATCTCCTCCATCCAAAAAACCCCCCCAAAACCAGAAACAATCAAATAAAAAACACAAACAAAACCCCAACTAACCAACCAACCAACAAAAAAAACATCACCTCACCCAAACCCAAAAAAGGGGTTTCAGTATACCTTTATCCAATCCATTTTGTCTACAAATCTGGTGGCTAGTTTTTCTGGATACACTGAAACAACTTCTAGAAGACAATACATGACTGGCAAACCTAATGAGTAATTTAAGAATTATGTTATTAAACAATTCCAGCATTTACAACAATCTAACAATTAGTGACAAAACAAGGTTAAGAAGTATCAAGCATTTCAAAGCATTCCTTTACAACTCACCAGGGATAACAGACAATAGAGAATAATAGGGTAAAGTATTTCTCAGAAACATCAGGAAAACTAATAAAAGCAAATACTCCAATAGTAATTTGTTGCAAAGGCATTTAAGTGTTTTGGACTACACTTGTGGCAGATAGGCTATTATCAGAGCGAGGAAGACATAGCACTCACTGATGAGGAAGCTGTTATGGCTTCACAATTTTACACTATTATGCCAAATTATGCTGCAATTCTACTGCCCAGAATTCTCCCACTCACACAACAGCAGAGAAGAAAACAAGTTTAAACTAAAAAGTATGTAGTCCATGTTGCAATTCTATGACTACTGTTTCCAAGTTCAAAGCACTACGCAGCTCATTTATAGTAACAGAAGATACTTTTTTCTTTAGAATGCTACTGCACACAGCTCCTTACCTCCAACACCCGCTAAGAGCTGCTGAAGAAGGCCAATATATATATGTACAGGATTGGTTTCTGCACTTTTTGAAGAGGAGGAGGAGGAAGAGAAAGATATGTGGTTGCCAGACATGAGGTTTCTTATGTAACGTCCAATGGCTGGAGCATGATCTTGCATATCTGCCAAGCTCTGTGAGGTTGGCACCACACCAGCACTGTGAGCAAGACACATCCGCAGATACAGAACTATCTAAGCAGAGAAGATAAAAACACAGTATACTGAGTGCATGAGCACTTGAAAAACCAGGGAGGAGAAAAAAGAGCAGAAAATGCTATATTTAATATAACCAAAATGAGACCATTTATTCTTTAATCAAATCTAGACAGAAGAGTCAGTAGAGACTGGAACAAATTTGAAGTGCAACAGAATTTAGGACCAGTTTCTGCAAGACACCTGTGTAAGCAGACAACCCTATAGTGCCTGCATCATACTCTTAAAATTAGACCATGTAGACTTTAGGTTTATTGTCAGCTGATGCAACCTCCTTGCAAGACAATTCAGCCTGTATCCTATACCAAGTTGGCAAATGCAACCCAACACATTGCTAATACAGATCTCACTTCCCAACTAAGTTTGTATCCACAGGTCTCCAAAGCCTGGGAATCTGCTATGAAAAGAACAGCCTCAAGGAGCATAATGGGAGTTTTGCACTGGACAGCCAGTTTCTCCCTCTGACATGCTCTTAGATTAGGTATGCTACAGCAGGCAGTGGAGCAACCCTCTTGGGAATATTCCTCCCAACCTCCCATGAAAACCCTATTCAGACTGCCATTTAAGGGCTAGGCATGGGGAGCTAATCCGAATATCTGTTAAAAAAAAATTTTAGAATGTAGATGACTTTATGGTAGTTATTAGCTTCTTGCAGTGTCCTCTAAATAAATAAAGGCACATATATCTCAGGAAGTAAGTCTAGACAATTACCTCTCCATATGTGGCAGGATTAAAAGGCAATGCTGCAGTTCCAGTCATATATTTAGCTGAGGTTTTCATTCGGTGAGAGGCCTAAACAACAGAGTATATTAAGAGTGGAACACCAAGACCCGTAACAGCAAAGATGTTGGAAAGGTCAATGAAATTTTCCTAATGTACGTTAATCCTCCACTTAGCAACTGAAAACGTACAACAGCTCTACCACAAGGGCACAGTGCACTTGAAAATAGTACAGTTCAGGTTGATCTATTTTGCATCCCTGTCAACACAAAGTGGAAACTCTAAGTTCATGAAAGGGAATGATAGGGTAGGCTGAAGAAGTACAACATTCTTTCTCCCCTTCAGGAAAAAGAGAAGTGCTTTAGAATTTAAAAATAAAGTACCTCAAACTTACAAACTCAGAATTGGCCCACTGCAGGCAGTGAGGAAGCTCTGAGATGGTAGCTCTGCCTAGAGAGGCTGCAGAGCACCCACACTTCCCCAGCACTGTGAGGTGGGTGCCCTGTGCTGCACCAGCCAAGCCCAAGCAGTTTCCTAGATCCTGCAGGTGGAAGGCTGCTGCAGCAAGTGAGCAACTCCTTTCCACAGAAATGTTAGCTACGACAAGCAGGAATGTCCCATCTGAAAAACAATTCGGACAGGAGGTTTCCAGTGAAACCAACTGCAAATATTGCAGAAAACCATGTATATACTAAATAGGCATCAAAGCAGGGCTCAATTCAGCTAGGTAGCCTTGCACCTGAGTAAACACACAAGGCAGTTTAAGATGCCAACAGATCCTCATTTCTCTTAACATGCTGACATCTTTTGCTGTACTCCAAGTTCAGTGTCAGCCGGAATCATTAAAGAAAATCTGCACTAGTGAACAGGAGGTGATTTCCTCAAAGAATGAGTTCCCATCCACATCCCTTTCACATATACTTTCTTGCAGGAGAGAAGAATCATGCTAATTCATGCAGGAAAGCCATTTTGCATCTCAGCCAGCTGTGCCAAGTAATGCATACAGACTTCTCAAACATCTCCAACACTCACAGACTGATGGTATGTGAAAATTGACACTTTGAGATAACTAACCAAATAAATGCAGCTCCAGGATTTCTAAATACAGGTTTCAGGACATGTAAGGAAGACCTGGAAAGTGCTCAACACTTTTTTTTTTTCATTTCTCATTAGTAAGGGAATCTTGCTTTTCTCAGAAGTGGTTAAACTACACTGATTCAGTTTTTTTGTGACATTACAGATGTTACAGAAAATTTTTCAATTACCTAGAAGGGGACAGGCATTGAACAGTGTTTTCTAATACTCAATCTTGGTTTCTTAGTTTTTTTATATATATTTAAATAACCAGGACTGTGGACAAAAGGCAAGTTTTCCTAAAACTTTAAATACTTCATATACTAGCAGAGTACACCACCATCAGAGCATACATTTTGCAAGAAATCTCTCAGGTTTAAGAGGCCTGCTATTGCAGATCTCTTGCAAAACCAGACATGCTCCAACATTACATACTTAGAGTAGTTTTTTTAAAAGTAGGCTATCAGAGGAAAAAAATATTATCAGTGACTCTCCAGGTGTTTATAGCTTATGAGCCTACTACAGCTACTATACACAGAAGTGTGTAATAGACTATTTTAACACCTCTCTAGATGAGCTCTCAGTCCAAAGATTCAGGGTAAACTGAGTGGCATAGTTTTTGGCATATCATTCCACTAAACTAGTGAAAGGCTATTCCTTTGGCCATTATGTCCTTAAATTGCAGTGAAGAGGAAAAATGAAGCCTTTGTAAGTCAACAAATTACTTTTTCACTTGTTCCAGTACCTCCTTTATAGCATATAATCTTTTTTCCTGTTTTATGCACATTATTTTTCACTGGGCCAAACAAAGTGGTCTTCTGGTGCCTTCAGAACACATTCAGGAGCAAATCATGTTTGTGAAATATGCTGGATTATCAGCCTTGAACCTTGGATTGGCAATTCCACACATCATTTGCACAAATTGCAACAAAGCAAATTCGCCCTTGTTAAATTATTTGCCTCATCACTTAACACTTGGTTGTCCTGCAATTACTGCCATCAGTACTATGTGTGGTACTCAATGTAATTTTCGATAACTTTATTCCTGACAGCAGGTGAGGGAGACAAACATACGGAAGGGAAGACCACACTTATCACATGCCTGAGCCTCAGGCATGTATTTGTCATTTATTGGCACAGAAGACCTATACCTTGTCTTGAATGTAAAGGACCATTTCAGGGAAGGAAGGCATCTGCTTCCCAGAAGTCTCCTTTTCATTTTTTCCAAAAAATGTTCTCAGTACCCGCTGGGCTTCTCCATGTACCTCCTCCCGCCTTTCAGAAGAAAAGATGAAAAACAGACATTATTTGCACATAATAAATGACCTCTCATAATCAGTAAGGTATGCTGGGAAGCTGGAGAGAGAAAACAGGTTTTAAATGGGATAGGGGGGCGTTTTTTCAAAGGAAGGGAGAAAAAATACCTTGTTATTAAAACTTGTTTGTTTTAGAGAGAGGAAAGAAAAAATGATAGTAATGAGTGCCCTCTGCAAAACTGTCTGAATGAACTAACTTCTGCTGCTCTTATATCCTTCTAGTGTTTACTACCAGTTCCTCATTCCCATATCTTTGTTTTCCTCCCTGCTAACTCCTCCCTATCACTTCCTATAGTCAAGCTTCAGCTAACATCAGTGTTATCTTTACCTACTTAACAGTTTATAAGTGTTCCCGAAAGTGTTGACACTGCAGTGATAGAGCTGCTTGTTGCAACTGATTTCATTAGCCTTCCTTAGTTACACAAAAATTACTGACTTTAAAAAGAGCAATTAAAGTGGGAAAAACCTCACCACTTACACTGCAGTAACAGAAAGCTACAAATGAAATGATTAGTGTAATTTAACAAGTTACCTACTCTTCAGCGGAGTCCAGCAACTCTCAAGTGTATGTTCTTGACTCTTTACAAGCTAAAAACAGACTGACAGAAAAAATAATTTCTAGCCACTTTAAAACTCATTTCAGTTAACGTATTTCTACTTCGCAACTGCAGCTCATCATAAACATGAAGTGCTTTAGTGACAGCAAGTCATCTGAAACCAGAAAAACAATCCAAAGCAAAGACTATCAGAGCACAATTAACAGCTCTCTAGAACTGCCAAGCATGTCCCTATGTAAAGTTCCAAATTAACATATTTGATATTCTGTGAGTTATTTCTGTGAAAATTTCACATACATGCACAGATGTGCATTCATATTTAAACCAAATATATGTTGGATGCAAATACATATGTGAAATAACTTACAAAGAAAAATAACTTACGGATCTCCTGCAGCTAACAGAAGTAGGTATCTGGAAGGGATATGATCTGGAGGGAACACTGTGCTAGCGAATTTCACAGCCACTTGGCGTACTTGAACTTCAGGCTTAAAGGGAAAAGACACAAAGGTATGGTTGAACTTTAAATGACAGCACTAATGACTTGCACTCACCACTTTTACATCATCATTCATCTGCTTTGTCCTCTGGTACCAAAATGACTCAAAGCATTTACACATTTTGAGACATTGTTCACGCTAACTCTTCATAATGCAGGACATAGGGCAAAGAAAAGATAGCTTCTCATATATACACAAGTGGGAAACAAAATGTTTAATTAAACATGTGCATTTTGGGGAATCATAAATCAAGGTTATCACCTGTTCTTAGACAACTGAACTGTTCCATCCAGGTAGTTTTGTATAAAGATGACATATATAATCTATCCACAGAAACAGCTTAGGAGCAGCACAGATAGAGGCAGAAAAGAAACATAAGCTTAGGGTGGTCAGTCTCTCTGCAAGGCACAGAGTCTCAAAAAGGTATTGCCTGGAGACCTAGATCCCTTGAGTGAAAGCTTCATCAGCATGAAAATAACCTCTTACACTAGAAACACATATCTCCACAGTCAGCCTGAGTACCCATGCAAACCTGGAGTATAAAAACATTACTTTTTTTGAAAATCCAAACCTTTAGGGTATTCTGAACACACAGAAGGTACTCAGTAAAGTACCTTCCCCCAGTCAGGGAAGTGTGGTTTACTCTGGACTAGTGCTTTAAGGCTGAAATCCTGGGGATGTTCCAAGGAGTCTTGCATCAGAAATCACATAGCCCACTGAAACCCCACTTAGCAGTGAATGATCCTTTTTAATAAACTCTTGCTGTCCCAAAGCATTTCAGAAGACACTATCCTTGAAGCATATACTTCTCAGAGTTTACTCAGGAGGAGACTACAAGAAACACACAATGCAATTGCAATGGATTTCTTTCTTTGCTAAACAAAACAAAAATAGGGAACTGCATTATCACCTTCCTTGCAGCCACTGAGCCATATTAAAAATATTTCACTTGAACACACACACCTCCCCTTCTCCCAAACAGGCCAATACCAACACATTCAGTAAGAACGGACAGACCCATTCCAAAAGTATCTAACAGGAAGTGTCAGGAAACAGGAAAACAATCAGCAGAGCTTTTTTTTAAGGTATGTACTTCTGACTCCACTGAAAATACCTTTATTAAATACGAAGCTACAAGAGCTTCCATCAGGGTACGCTGGGCTCCTTCCAAGTTACTGTATGCTCCAACCATCATGGACAATGCCTCCTGAATGGCAAGTCTAGTATCAGCTTCTTCCTGCAGTATAAAACAGAGTTTTCATTTTACAGTCTGGTGTGAAAAATTAAGCAAAACCAGCAAAAAAAATATTAATGATTTCCCAAAGCTCCAGCAGCACCCACCTTGCATAAAGCTTCAAAAAACTGTTGTACCAGTGCTATATCCTTCGTAAAGAGCTGAGGCATTCGGCTGCAACAAGATATTTTAATTCATTAAGCTTTTCGTTCTTTCAATTGAAATGCTTAACATTTCATTGGTCTTCCCCTCATCCCACATTTTAACTGTCAAACAATCAGAGCCAGCACAGAAAGTTTCCCTTATCTTACTCATATTACCATGAAGCAGCACACTCCCTCCCTTAATACAGTCTGGAGACATATACAGACATCCACATAGATCACCAGCACATGACTGAACATGCCACTTCTCTAGCTTCATGCCCTCTGGTCTTTGCTATACATTCCATAAATTTATGTTTCTGGCAATTCCAAAAGTGAAACTATTTCTTAAATTCTGTGCATAATTCATGAGCTGCCATTAATCACTGGCAGAAAAAATATCAACTAAAACATATTTATTTTTACATCTCTGGAGATATCACAAGAAGATGCTTTTCTCAGCACCATGCACTCAACTGCAAAATTGGCAGGTGGCACAAAGCTTGCTGCTGAAAAATTAACTGATTACTCTGGAAAAATCACTCAATGTCCCATTGCTTAAATGGTGCTTCAGTTACCTGGAGAGCTTTCCAACCGCTGAATATGCCATTGACAGCAATTTTGAATCCTTGGATGATAAAACAATAAATAAAATTCAGCAAAACCAGGAATACATGACAGCATATCTGTTATAATTAAACATTTACTTTAAAGACTGTCTACAAAGTGCTCAAATAGGTTTTCATGCAAAAAGAATCCTGAAACATAAAATATTCATATCCACGAATAAAATTATATAGGAATAGGGGAGTACACTCATCTAAAAGAAACAGAACAATTGCAAAGGGGGGGCAAAATGGGGATGCCCCTGTGTTCAAACATCAACTCAGGCCAGAAGGTCACATTCAATCATTCAAATGAAGCAGCAAGAGGTTCAAAGCTGCAGAACAGGTTCTATACAACATCAGCCTTTCATAAGGTACATGCAAGAGTATTGTGGGGAGTTTGCCTTCTGAAACTGTACTGCAAGCACCTCAACAGGCCAGACTGGCATTTGCAGTTCTGTTCGTTAACACCCTTTCCACAGTAATACCACCTCTGGACAGGTAGGATGGCATATATTACAAGCAGGTCTATACAGCTGCTTATCGTAACAGAACAGACATGCAGAACTGAGGTCCCCATGTGCTCAATAGTAACAGCAGGTAGATGCTACTCTGGCCTTACTCTTTAGATTCTTAACACTTATTTCCCGATACTTTGCAAACAGTGCCCAAACACTCACCCATAGGCATTAAACAAATAAGTTTCCTATACAGATTTAAAATGTTTGCTTCTCTTCCAAGAAAAGTTCTTAAATGGTATCCTCTTGACAGGTATCTCAGGCAACCACCCCAAAAAGATTCATCAGTTTCCATCATAAAGGTATTTGTCTTTTTCCTGTATTCATTTGTATCCAGTATTGAGGTCATGCTGCTGAGAACGCAGCTGCGCTGGGCAGGGCACGTCTCCAGGATGGAGGATCACCGCCTCCCTAAGATTGTGCTCTCCGGTGAACTCGTCACCGGCCGCTGCAAGAGAGGAGCCCCCAAAAAGAGATACAAGGACTGCCTGAAACAACACCTCAGCCTTGGCCATATTGACCACCATCAGTGGTCCACCCTGACCTCCAACTGGGAGACGTGGAGACACACAATCTATAACGCTGCTGTCTCCTTTGAAACCGCACGCAGAATCAGTCTGGAGGAGAAAAGGCAACACTGAAAGAACCGTGTCCTGACAGTACCACCTACAGAAACTTTCTGCTGTGCCTTTTGCAATCGGACTTGCCTATCTCGCACTGGCCTTATGAGCCATCAGCGCGCTTGCAGCAAGTGTGGGTAAAACCCTCCCAAATCTTCGTTCGTGAAGTCTAGCCATGATGATGATGATTTATTTATTTGAAGAATTATAGTAAAGAACTTTTCATCTTACCTCTTTGTATTCATTGATCAACTTTGTAAGTCCATTTAAAAGCATTGGGCCTAACGGCTTTATTTTACTTTCTGGACAACTGCAATTAGAGACATCAACAAACAAAAAATTATCTTTTGCATTCCTTGAAAATATCTTCTCTAGTATCACCTTTTCTCACCTTCCTTATACTGACAAATTACAGCTTTATTGTGACCAAGGAGAGACACAGGCTATCACAAAATCACCTTATTTTCTATAAGTTTCAGTACCTCTTAGTTCAGTTATGTATTTATTAAACACAGCAGTTTCTAGGCAAAGAGATAAAAAACACTGTGCTCTCTGAATTACTTACATGATACAAATATGATGCACAAGCTGCAATGACAGACTTCTCAGTTTTGCATTTGTGTTTGCACCAAAGAGTCCATCATAAACCACCTGACCAAAAGGAAGAAGGAGCAGATGAAAGAGTGTCTGGTTTCACTTTCAAAGGTTTTCTAATTTCTGTTCTTCTTTAAACACTCATCAGTAGCAATGCTTCCCTCCTCTAGAAGTGTACTATCAAGCACATTACGAACAGTATCTTTGGAACATACACATTACCTGAATGTTAGCTGGGAACATTTCTGCAGCTTGCCTGGATCTTAGAAGATGAGGAACTATCTTTAATTTAACACGGGTGCTGACTGACTCTCGTTTCATTTCTGGTTTCAGAACAGATCCCTGTCAGAAACAGAGATTAAACTGTACATCTTTGGACAGCAGTACTTTTAAGTTACCTAAATTACTTTCTACTGCACATCAGAACACACCAGGACAGAGAAAAAAATTATTCAATAGCACAAATGTTCAGTGAAAGCAGAGATCAAAGGAAGCGATAGATTCAAGAAAGATATGTATGCCTTCTTCAAATAAAATAAGGCAACAAAAATTGCTTCTTAATTAAGAAATTAAGATATGCAACTTTGAAGGCAAATCTTACCTCCTTGGTTTTCAGTGGTATATCCCCAAGATACACTTTATACATTTTGTTGATGATAGCAGGATTGTTCCAGTCAATTAAACTGAAGAAAAAACCACATTGGACACCAACACATTATGATTCTGACCTTTGATTGCCTTTCAAAATACATGTGGTTTACAGCATTTTGCATTATACTCACAGTGTTCCCAAAGTTTAAACAGAACTCATTTGACTTCTAACCACTCTTCCCACATCCACATAATACATAAAGAATGGGAAATAATACCCTTACAATTTTTGATAACAAATTATCAAGTAATTTGTGAGAAGCCTATGTGTTTCCTTCCCTCACACATAAGACATATAGACCATAGTAATCCACCAGTTGAATACAGAACAGTAATCTGTGATCTATCATATATTTCTTATAAAGGACATCTAACATTACATATTAACATGAATTCTGTCCACAGTTATTTTATCTATCATCCTACAGAAGCCACCTATAAATTTCAAAAATGGGCCTGCCTTGCTCCCAGCTCCCATGTGAGACAGTAAACCTTGCACAATCAATGTTTCAGCAAATAGTACCAATAACCACTACTCTGGCCTCTTGATGAGTTAAAGACAGAAGCATGATGAAAGGTGAACTTCAGGTGAGCAAAACTTTTAATAATGCAGTGAATAGAAGCTGCCAGACTTCCTGAAATATGGTCTATTTCACAATCAATCAGTCTCTTTACTCTCTAAAAATATATTAAATGAAGATATACTTTTCTGGCATTATTGATCATTGTTAATCCACAGAGGGCAATGCGGAAGCCTTCACAGGTACATAGGGGACTTCAGCCTTCCTCCTTTCAGAGCACAGCCTCCCTGAAGCACTACATTCATTGCAGCTAGCTTTGTTAGGAACATCAACACCGTCTTTTCCAAACATCCAGACCATACCTTTGTTTGCTCTTCAGTTCAAGGTCTGCTGCAGTGGCAACACTGTGTCTTGTATCACTGGAGGCTACAACCAGGTGTATAACAGCTTCAAGTTCGGGCACTTGCTCAGCTTCAATGAACTTCACTATTCCCAGCTTACACTGTTCAACGCCAGGGAAAGTAAAAAAGTGTTACTGACAAAACCAAAAATCAATCAAATGTTACAGTAACTGTAGCAGTTCCACATGTCTGACATCATGGCTTCCACTTGCTAAGTAAATATGCTCTTCATCTCTTAGCTGAGCCCTCCTCTTGCCTCCTGTGAAAGCTGTCACCGGCAGCAAAGTATCAGCGTTACCTCTAGGAAAACGCTGTGACATTGCTAGTAAAAAGGGACTCCTCATAAAGAGAAGACACTCTTGCAACCTTTAGGAGGAAAACATGAGAGTATGCTGCAGTCAGGGCTGCTGCCTCGACCAGCTCAGAACACTGCTGGCACCTTCCTCCCATCCAACCACTGTAAAATCCCTTAGGATATCATGCAACGTCCCTCAATAAATTCACTCCAGGCACTAAAGACCTGTCAGAATTAGTTATACATTTCCTTCTAGCCTTCCATTCCTCTAACCATCCCTGTCCCCTCTCTGAGTTCACCAAGTCCCCCAGATCAGAATACCTGTTCAAGCAGCTCTGGTGTCCATGGACTATCTCCAATTACCCTTTTGGCAGCATAAAAGCTCATCCCTGGAGGTGGCTGAGGGATTCCAGAACCTCCTACACTACTTGATGAAGAGCCCTGGGTTGAGGGTATGTTTTGTCTTTGAGATTCATTCAATACAAACCTATGCAGGTGCAAAAAGACTTTCATTAGAGGCTTTACCAATCCTCACTTAGGAAAGAGAAGGGTCCACTGGTATTTCCAGAAAGAGTTCTCCCAGGTTACAAACAAGAATAAATGATCTCTTTTGTATTAGAAGTAAATACTCATACAACATTACATTCAAGAAACATGTGCTAAAAGCTTCAACGACATTTGTACGATTTCTGTGAAAAACACAAACCTACTAGGGGAAATAGTGAAGCATATGCAACAAAGGTGTCAGAAAACAAACCCTGATACAAAAAATAAATTAAATACTATCTTAGAAAATAGCGGGTTTAGTGCTAGGCAGGAAAGGAAAGCGAAAATAAAAATATTAAGTTCACAGATTTTGGTCTTTTGGAAGACTGCTTAGTCTGTGCACAACTCCAACCTTACACAAAAACCACTCCGCCTCTCCTTCTATCCTTGGAAGCATGAAGGCATCAGAACTGCAGTGCAGAGACCAGTAAGAATTATTTTGCCCCAGTCAGCCATATGTTGCTCTGCATTCAGCACACAGGCATCAAAAAGAGGTAAAAAGTCTCAATAATAAGGATAAACATTCATTCCAAGTCTGATTAGTCAAAATTTTAAACAGTTGAACTTGAACTTGATCAAGGTTTTAAGCCCGACAGTCAAGCATCCTGGTAGCTTTACCGTACATTGACTGGCAAGGCTAATTCACAACTGGGCAATGACATTTTAATAAGCATAAATTAGCTGAAAACGACTGCAGCCTCACCCCAGAGAGCAAGACTAAGAGATCCAGAGATACATGCTAGCTGAAGACACTCTCTGAGCACCTTCTGGAAAGAAAATTGAAACTTTCATCCCCTGCTTTTGACATCTGAGTACTTTCTGAGAGTACTTTCTGTCTTCCAACTTAAATGATTTTTTGATTTAGTAACTCATGCTTGGCCAGAGTACAGAAGTGTGGAAGGGAGCGAAGTCTCATTGCAAAGCCTAAGGACTTCATCTCATGAAGCTCAAGCCATGACAGTGTGGAGGTCAAGCTGTGAGCATAAACCTGGGCCAACTGAAGAGTTTGAGCTGTGAACAGAAGAGCAGGCTAAGCATTTTAAACTATAAGCTGCAAGATTCTACACACTCCAACAGAAAGGAAGTGGCCCCAAAAACATCTGATGGGTGAATGGCCTTCAGTAAAGCTACCTGGAGAATTATCGCATGGTCACGATTTTAAGCTCATTCCCTTAGGTTTAGAATTAATCCACTCAAGTGAGAAAGAGTTAGGTGCTCAGAAAAATTCTACTGAAACCAATCCTACAGAAAATTTTTTTGGTCAGAAGAAAAATGTGTTCTACCATTAAAATTATTTCTATTTTCTTTCAAAGCAAAAGCTTCCCTAGCAGTACAAAGACAGGGGAAAAAATGTTAGTGGAAAACAGATTTTGAGAAAGTATTGATTTTAGACACTATATAGGTTCCTAATAAAGCGGTGATCAATGAATATAAGTTGTTCTGTACATTCTTCTTGCCTTCAGAAACAGCAATCACACTAAGACAACACCACTGCAGTCTAAACATTTTTCACCAGAAGACAGATAATTCTCGTTACTAAAGATTAAACTCTGGAAAGCAGAAGTTTTCAGAGATTATGGTTGCTTATGACCTCAGAGGTATAAACCTTAAAATTTAAAAGCTGCAGGAAGATGAGCACACATTTTGGCCAGTGTTCGACATTTAAGGTTTTGTTATTTAACAGATAGCTCATAGGTCTAATAGTTTCACTTTAATCTCAAAAAAAGTAAGGGTAGATTAGCAGAACACCTAATTAAGTAGAAAAGAGAAATTTTGTAAAATAAGGAAAATGGTGATCCTGTTCTTAAAATTAGCACCCTGTTTTCTACCTTATTGAAATATGCAACTGACTTAATCTGAGATAGGAAATAACAACATATTTTAAATGAGTTTCCAAGGGTGTAATTTGTAATGTTATGCATGTAAAGAACACATTGATACTACAGAAGACTGGTATCAACTCACCCATAAGGCATAAGAAGAACATCCAACATGAAGTCCAAAAGCAGCTGTACGGTCTTTGGTTTTTCAGCAAGATTAAAGGGAGAAGCTGCTGCTTTCAGTGGTTCAGCAGGGTATTTCATGTGAAAAAGGGTTGGTATTAGAAGATGCATTAGGCTGAAAAACAATTATATTTACTGCAACCATTAAAAAAAACACACCTGTTCATTCATAACATTCAAGAGAGAAAACTTTTAGAACAAACTTGATCCTTAATAGCAAAATGGATAATCTTTACAAAAGTTAAACATATCTGCAAATCCAGTGGTCTCTTTGCCACATGATGTACTTAACAATGGAAGACAGAAGGTAAACTAGGGTTTGACCTTAAAGTAGAACATTTTTGTCTGTGTGCATGCACAAACACATATCTGGAGAGGTAAAGTCACTGCCTTTGTCTGGACTTTTGATAGCTTCATAATTACAAAAAAACACTCAACAATCTAGGACTTTCTCCTCTTCAAGAAACATAGAAAAATACACTGACTGTATACCAGTACCAACAGATTTTCCAAAGCTCTCTTCACTCAAGCTCTTGCTTTTTGGTCAGAGTAAAATCATTCTTCCACAGACGACAAGTATTTTCATACTGATCTCATGAACACAAGTAAGATTTTACTGCAAGACCTTTCAATAATAAGGTCATTTTTAAAATACTTTCACACCATCACAGTGATATAGAGTGAATGAAGATACAATCTGAATGTCATTTTTCAACACTAACACAGTGGAAACACATCTCAGTGTAAATAAGAATCAGATCCATTATTAACAGTTTTCTAGAAGTTAATATACAGCACTCCACAACTTCAGTCTTTTTTTATTAATTACGACTTAGGGTTTTGAGTAAGTAGGAATTTTGATCCCTTCTCAGTTTAGACTGGGACATCTAGTCTGAGACATCTAGTGCTGCTGCTGGACAGAGGATACTTA
The DNA here is from genome assembly GCA_013399695.1 of Formicarius rufipectus. Taxonomy (NCBI): domain Eukaryota; kingdom Metazoa; phylum Chordata; class Aves; order Passeriformes; family Formicariidae; genus Formicarius; species Formicarius rufipectus. The sequence goes on from VXAU01002829.1 coordinate 757,865, forward strand.
TTGAAGGTCTGACCCTAAGCTGCAAACCAGAATTTGATGAAGATATATGGGGGATATGGACAGGCATTTAATTTCCCCCATAAAACAGACTTCTTACCAAACAGTGAGTGTGCTGATGTAGATCTTGCGTATTATTACAACGCTAGACTATATGAATTCTTTGTATGACCCAAACTACTGAATTGCTGATGCAAATTGTCCAGGCCAAGAACACCCTAAGCAACAAAGACAGTAACCAGGAAATGAAATCTTAACAACTCATACTAAAAAAAAATACCAAGAGAATTCATTCCAAGAATAAGCAGTTATACCTGTCTTGTTGTGGTTGAGGTTTCCCTTCCATTGCAGTGAGAAGGGTTGGTGCCAATTCACACTGTTTTTCCACAGGCAGACGAGGGTATCCCATCTTAACATAAATGATGGTAAAATTCTAAAGGAGTAAAAAAGCTCACAGTATTACAACAATGCAAAAGAAAGTATGTGTTCTTTAACCTATTCTTGAATGTTGTGTTACATAACTGGATGTTGGGAACAACACATATTTTGGAAGATCAATTTCTATGTCTTAGACTAACGAGACTGACGTCTACTGAAGGGCAGGCTCAGCAATAACTACTCAGAATAGGCCTTGCTGATCCTTCACTTCAAAAGGTGGAAAACAACAAAAAAACCCCCCTCTCTGACTTGTCTTACTCACTGCCAATTTCACCAAAAGCAGCTGTATCTGAATAACAGCTTCAAAGAAAGCAAATGTCATGTTCTCTCTTACCTATTTCTGAATTAAAATAGAGAGCAATATTGAATAAATAGAAGGTTAGCAGCATAGGCAAGGTTTGTCTTGAAAACACATTTCTAAATCATCACAATTATAAGCTGCAAATGCAATTAAGAGACCAGTGACAGGACAGGACAGCACAACAGAGCAATACTGAATACTGGACTACCTAACTGCTACCCAGCCAAGAACTGCAGAGATAACCCTTGTGTTCGATGACCTAGTTGAATACTTTGTAGATGGCATTTAATTTAAAATGTTCTGAAGCCTCATGACACAAACCAAGATGGATCACGGAGATACACGAATGAAGTTTTTGACATGTCCAGCCAAAAACACAGTTTATGTCAAGTATGTCTTCAAACAAGATGGTCCTTCTTGCTCTACAAAACACATCCATCCCAGATGCCCTTGGCCATTTCTAAAAGACAACTTAAGATTACTTCTATGTTACTGCTGTTTAAAGTCTAAATGGTTCTTAAATTCCCAAGATGCTGTTTCTAACTTATGCTACACAAGACGCAATAGGAAAACGAAAAGTACAAGTTCCCCTATGATTTTATAGCTTTTGTTTCATGGTGATGATTTGCAATAGATCTACTAAAACTGAAATGTAAATTGTCTCACAGTTTCAGAAAAACTATTTAAAAACTATTTTCTCTATTTAAACTAGATTGAATGAAATAATCTAGTAAAGTTTTGCACCTATAAAATGACATTTTTTTCATCTTTTCTTGCTCAGCTAAGGTCCTGACGCTAAAACCACATGAAAATGCAAACTCTCATGTTCAGAGAGATACAGGTATTTTAAGTAACACTCTGATCATGCACATTATTAGGATAAGGATTGGCAGCTTCTTGTAAAATGCACCTTCCACCAATGAACAGACTCCCTACAGCACAGGCAACGGCAACCCACGCATTCACGAAATATCAAGAGCAAATATCAGTAATTTGAACTCAAAAATGCTTATGAAAATAAATTTCACCTATATAAAGTTTAGTTTAAAAAAAGCTCTTAAAACATCAATCTCATAACAATAACATACTTACTAGGAAAACTGACAGAGCTAAATACAGGAGCTTCAAAGAATATTCTGCTTGTTACAAGTAAAGCAATAAACATTCTTGGAAGAACAGACACTTACAGTGACAAAAGACACTGCAGAAGGATCTTGATATTGAACTAGCAATGTCTCTACTGGAAGCTGAATTTTTGGACGACTTTTGATGCGCTTATTCAGGTGAACCAGCAGTTCCATGACCTAACAGGAAAAAAAAAATCCAAAAAACTTGAAAGAAGCACTACTAACATTACGGCTTTGGACTCCATGCACCACCCTTCATCAGCTAGGCAGGTCTACTATAAACAAAGGAGACCTGAGTTTACTGATTATTTCATCTCTAAGAAACAGCAGCCATCATTTACTGAATTACCTTGAAACCATTCTGATAAGTCTGAAACTACTATCAAGACAAACACTTCAGTCCCAAACCATGCTACAACCAATAACCTCCATTAACAGAAACATCAGAAAGGATTACCGAAGATGACCAGTTCTAGTCAAACTAGGTGTCAAAAAGAATAATGTTCAGAATAGTTTTCCAGAGAAACTGCAGAGCTGACTACAAGCATGTGATCAAGACCAGAGATAAGGTGACAAACTAAGTAATGCGGCCAGGTATCAAATTCTGCTTCTGTCAATTTATTATAATAATTCTTTCTATTTTAGAGAGGAATCTGCACAGATTTTTTTTTTTTTGAGAAAGGGTAGAAAATACAACTAGTACAGATCTAGAGGAACATGTTCAAATTATCAGTGGTGATTGGTAAGAACAGACATAACTGGATTTGAGTACGCATGAGGGTTTAGCTGATGCCACGCTTTTTTAATCATTAATATCAAAGCAGCACACTAAGGATCTCATCCAACAGTACTTCAGACTTGAATCAAGTGAATGTCTGCCCTTTCAAGTATGACCTCTTCTTATGGTTTTGCTGGATTCACACAAGTTGCACTTAAAGCAACAGGGTACCCAGTCTGGTACAAATGCTCCCAGTGCAAAAGTAATTCTTGGAGCACATCTGAGCCAGCAGCGGAAATCTATCATGGATTACTTCTTTATGTAACACTGCTAGGTTATCTGATTCAGTAAAAGACATCCTAGAGCAGAATTTAACTCATTTGTCAAACCATGGGCTGAAAAAGTCAAATGCCCTTCACTGATATGGCAAAAGCAAAACTCAGGATAATTTCTAAGGCTGCAACTAATTTGACGAATACCAAGAAGTACATGCAATTGTTGTAACTGCTTATACTACTATCATCTCATGTAGATAAAAATCTATAGTTTAAACACGTAAAAGGAAGAAGAAACTTTGTTTCATTATTCAGTCTAACACAAAAACTACTAACAGCACTACTACTACAATATACAATAGATGTGCTATGTAGTTTTGAGAGGCTTCTTAAAACCTCATTTTCAAAAGAGTAGTTCTGCCTCTTTCCTGAATCTCACGACACTCCGAAGTAACTGACAGCATATTCCATGTAACAGAAACAATGTCGTACAAAAATACGCTAAGAGATTTCACCATCGAGTTGAATGCCTTTCTTCACAGCGTCAAATGCACATGGTAAGCAGCTACGCAGAACACTCCATCTGAACTGGAGTACCCATCTTTCAGTACAGTGTAATGTCTTGACATCTACGGATGCGCTTTCACGTAATCACTGTTAGGACCACATTTTGTTCAGAACTTTGAGAAAAATCTGTATTATAGTTACTTGCAGGTTCTGAAATCTACACATAAATCCAGTGATGGTATGATCATTTCTCTATTTCTACATGACAAAGAGGGGATTATGAAAAGCTTCTTTTCCACCTCTAACTTCATCTGCACTCTGGTCCAAGAGGTTCTGGTCCTCTTCTATCACCAGACCTAAAATCTAATGCAAGTAACTGAATTCCTTAGGTACCTCTTATATTCCACCCCTGAAACTGCCTGGTCCTTGCTCCTGTGCCTGGTTACAGCCAAAGTCCAAACAGTTTGGGACATTCAGGTACATATAAATGTGCATGAATGAAGTCTGTGATAAAGCTGCCTTTTGTAGCAGGGAACTGAATTCCTTCAGGCAGTATCAAATTCCACTTCAGAATTGTTTGGTTCTTGCTTTTTTTCCAGTTATCAGCCAGATGAATTACATAAATGGGTAGGTCTTCCTGTTATTTCCTGCATAGAAGCAAGCTTGCTTCACATGTGCCTTAAGTCAGGCTGGTAGCACAACAACCCTACGCTGGAAGTCCATGCAACTGTGTCTGTGGCAGTAACCCCGGTCTTGGGCTAACTCGGAGACAGTTGGCCTCTAAGTGGAAACAAAGGCAGCCTCCACATACCTGCAGAAACTTGTGCTGCTACAAGCAATGACCATTTCATTTAAGCTATAGCGGGTATAATAAACAGATTCTATACCAGGGTCATGACAATTTTTCCTCAAAGAGTAATTTTCTCCATGAAGAGCATCCAAATACAGCAAATTATGATACATCAGGGGCATTTCTTTCTTCCTGATCAGGACAACAAACCTTTATGGTAAATAGCACCTTTACCTTTTTGCGAACTCCTTCCTGTGTGCTGGACAGCTTGAGGAGAACAGGGGGTAGGAATTTGGAAATAATGTTCTGCAACTGCTCATCTGTTTCCGCATGGCCAAGACGCAAGAACACACGTTCCAGTTGGTCTGTAGTTCATTAAAAAAAAAAAAAAGATAAACTGGTTGAAACTCAAAATTGTTGTAGCAAGAAAACAACATTTTCTGAACATCCCCGGTGGGCTTATGAGAAATGCTGCATAGTGTCATTAAAGCACTTTTTTCTCAACAGCACTCAGCACAGATCATCTTGTATTTTTAACAATAAGAAGACTATTGATATCAGAAACAAGTCTGATAATTTTCAGTACTAGCCTCCACAATTACATGAAGATCACTCCTAGCAAAGACAGAAGCAATTAAATCTTCCTTTGCAGGAACAGGTTGCACACCTGAAAGCACATGAAACAACCCAGAGTGAAGATCAAGACCTTCAGTTTCATGGTAAATTTGATACTCGTGGGAGTATTCATGGGACATTTTGACAGAGGCTAACCTGTCCAGCACACAACTTTCTGATAGGGCACTCAGGTCTCCCAGAAAATCTGTACAAAGTTGTACAAGTATTGGACGAAAACAGTTACTGGATTGTTACAATTAGTTGACCTCTCTTCCAAAAGAGCAGTCATCAACAGGAGGAAGCTCACAAGAGTGAAATGTAGGACATGTTGCTGTAACTTGAAACATAAAGGTCCTATTATCACTCTACAAAGTTGCAGGAATGTTACAAGAAATAAACCTTCATCCAGCCAGCAGGCCTACTCCCCAAACACAAGAGGGAACAAACAAGTATTTCAAAAACATGGTTTCATCTTCAGTGAACAGCTCAAGTGCAAGGGCTGACGGCCATCTGCCTCCATAAAAATACAGGAAAAGCCCTTATTTTAAGTACTAGCCTGCAGCTTCCCCAAATGCTACACTAGAAGCATGGCAAAGCAAAGCCTCCATAGCAACAGAGGCATTCCCAGCATCTGGACTAAGCAGAGTCCTTATGTACAGGATCAGGAAGATCTGTGTTTCACCCTACAGCAATGCAGGTCAGACCCACAGCCAGCAGGGCAACTCAAGGCTTCTGATGGACTGAAGGCCTTAAGACATTCTACGAGGAGGAAATCATTCCCCCAAAAATTAATCTAAAGTGACCTGTTGCAACCTGAGGTTAGAGGGAGAGCAAGGAGAAGCCTCCTTTGGCAGGGGAGGATCACTGGGCTGGCCATAAGGGACTACAGTGTGGGGCCGGGCCGGGGCAGGGAAAGCAAAAAAAAAAAAAAAGCACTGGTACAGGGCAGTGGTAAAGATTGACATGAGTGGATATTGCTGGAACCAAAGTGAACAAAAATGATGCTAAAATGTAAATACAGCTCTAGCCAGCAATCGTATGACATACCTTCAGAAGCCTTTATTGTCCTATTTTTAAAACCTGTGCTAGCCTTGCACTAAGTTCTTACAGCACCATTCCTCCTATGTCAGACGCCGATTAAACATAAACATACCACTTTCAAGACTTCATTGTCTGTTAAGCAAATGTGACCGGTAGCTGAAAAGACAGAGGACTATGAAATTTTATTGTCTATGAAACTACAAGACAAAACTCTGCAGGCACCTTTAATGTAAACTGAATTGTGAAGCAATCTCTTGCTTCAGACAGATTTCACAGAACAGTCAGGATGTGAGGCAGTCAATTGCTTCAGGACATTTCTCTCATATTCTACCTTTGTTCTAAATCTCAACAATTTTTTTATCTCTTCACCTTTTTTTTTGCGTCATAATTCTCTGCCTTCCCTTCCCTACAAATGATCTCCTATTCCAGACATCCTTGGTGTCTCACAACCCCATCATCAACACCAAACACCTGAAATGAAGTTTTTTATACAAACAATGAATAAAATTATCACATCTTTCCCTTGGATCTAGAACTCCAGAAGAACACTGCATATCCACTATTCTCAAGCAAGCAAACTGAGGAACCTACTCAATCTGTTTATTCACATAGCAACAGACCAGTCTCAAGTGTAAGGAAAAGCCATGGGTGACAGTCACTGGACTACACACACACGCACCTCTCCTGAAAGGCACAGAAACCACTCTGCAAGTGCCCTCGAGAAATGCAGGAATGCACTACATTGCAACCATCTACCCCATTTCCTGCTTTCTTCATTATTCTGCTGTTAAAACCAGCAGCAACCGTAACAATAATAATAATAGTAATGGAGCTCAGGAAGACAAAAAGCTACCCCCTCGTTTACACTGCCTGTGAGATTGTCTAAGTTTAGAGAACTTAGAAAAAAGAATTATAACTAAAACAGAGAGAGACAAATCTCCTTTAATTTCAAAACAAATTTTAATTAAAATATGATAAATTGAAGGATAACAGCTCCTAGCTATAATATATATATATATATATGTATTCGAGATAAACAAAACCAACCAGAACTAAACGAGTAGAAAAAAAAAAAAAAACCCTGAGCAAAAAGAACCCTTCCCCCCCCAGTCCCTGTCCCTGGTGGGCACGGAGGTATTTTACAGACCACAGGTGATGAGATGAGTAGCCGGTGCTGGGTTGCCCCCGGGGGTGGGGAGGGGCGTTGGTGGATGGGAAGAAAAAAAAACTTTGGTGTGTCCCTCTGAAGAGCAGTGTAAATCCTCTGCTGGTGAAAGTGATGGTTGCAGTCTGGTGGCAGTCGCAGTCTGCTGGTCCTCTTCTGGATCTGAAGAGAGCCCCTAGGCCCAAAAATCTTCTGCTTATATTCACCTAGGCTCCGCCCAGTCCCTCCCCCAGGGCGGAGACTTACAGAACGGGTGATTTACTCTGTGAGATAAACAATGGCCTATTTTTGATACCCCTGATGGGCCATTAGCAGACATGACCCCTCAGGTGGGTGTGGAGGCAGAAGAATTTCCTTATCTCAAAGAAGCTCCAAAACACCCAGCCTGCAGCCTGAGGGGTGTGCTGTGCCTTAGACAATAGCTGCTAATGTGCCATTGTGAGCAGTTCATGGGAAAAAATGGCATAGAGACTTTAGAATACACACCCACACAGTGACAAACTGACCTTGGCTACTAAAAACCAGGACAGACATATGTTTATTACTTTTCTCATACCTCGGCTGCATACTTAGTTAAGCCCTTTCACAGTCATGAGGTATCCTTCCCTTAACTGTAACAATGATAAGACTTCAGCAAATTCAGGGATACTGGCTGCCTGGCTGTAGTTAGGAAACTGGCCAGGAGTTTGTCAAAGCACTTTCCCATGCTGCTGATGCAGGCTGTATCCATAGCAACAGGACAGGAAAACAAAGAGCTATAAACCCTCCCAAGTATTGCACATTTTCCTCACAGTTTTTATTCTAACAATTAAGACCATCTTTCAAGTGGACAGCATTCATTACAGGAATGAATAAACCCTGGAGATTTAAAGTACCACACACAACAGTCCAGGAAAGTCACTGAGGATGAAGTATCTCAGTCTCAGATGCTGTGTCCTATCTCCATGTGTGTTGTGCACCTGATGCCTGGTATGGGGCAAGCGCCTTTCCTTTTTTTATGTCTCCTTACAGCCTGCACCCAGCCTTTCTGTCCAGCCTATGCCAGCAAGCAAACCACCACGCATCAAACTAGACAAAGAGTTTGTTCACAACCCATCTCACTTCCTCACATCACATATTTCACAAGTTTTAAAGTATAAAGCTAAAGCCTTATCCATCTGGTTTTAGAGGCACTACTGGTGGCCGTAAAACTACACAACTGCAATTTCAGGAGCGAACGATTAGGTTACATGATAATAAAAATAAGTACAGCAAGAGATCTAACTTGCTTCACTAGGTACCATGAAGGAGGCAGGGAGTGGGGAAAAAAGCATAAAAACTGTTTGGAAAAAGCCTTAGCAAGTGAAATTAACTACTGCAGCAATCTTACCACAACTTGACAGTAAGAGCAGTCAAATTTAGCTTTTTGTATCTCAGTCTTTGCCTCTGCCAGTCATCACTGAACTTAAAATTCAGTCCATGCCATGGCACACTGCCTGTAGTTTTCCCTCTTGAAAGCTAACATGGTTAAAAAGTTTCTTTAAATTTTCTGGAAGAAGTGGAACGCAGAAGTAATGGAGGGATGACATTCAGCAAGCACACCTGTATCCCCATCTAAAATATCAATACTTAAAGAGATCTGAGATTTTGCAAAGGCTTCTCTTTCCTCTATCTCACAGTCCTAAATTTCAGATAAGACTTGAATATACTATTTCCTTGGTATTGGTTCCCACCTACAGTACCCTCTGTATTAGCCAGTTATATATAAGATTACTTCCATAGTCAATCTACTGCAGTTCAGCTTTGAAGGAGGAAGTACACACTACCAGAAGCAAAGCACCAATTTTTAATGCAGTCCAGAGCACTGGAAAAAAAAACACAAATTACATCACAAAAAAACCCAAAATATTGCAATTATTTTATTCATCCTGGTGAGAAAGTCAAAAGTGAAAGGACAAAGGAGGAAAGGAAGGAGACTAGATTGGAAATACAGCTGGAACGCCCTGTGTCCAATCCTGCAGGGCTCTACAAAACCTCTCCAAGAAGAAACTGCACATCAGAAGCAACAAAAAGGCATAGGGATCACTGAGATCACTGTGAGCCCTGTAGATTCATGCCACGTTAAGACCCCCTGTTCTGGCAGGGACTGTTGGAAAAAATAACACAAAAAAGATTAAAAGAGCACATCAATGAATTTCTACATGAAAGCGGGACACAATTCATTGAAAAGAAAGATGATTCCTAGAGCACCCAGAATCCACCTACATCTACATGCCAACTACAGTCACAGTCACACTTGTCCACTCCATTACAAAGCATCTGTGAAATGCTTTTTGATTTAATAACTAGTCTTAGAAACATCATGTGTGCCCCAGTTATGACAGTTAACACACTGTCACATGTGACTTCTCAAGTCACTACGGCTTGAGAAAAATAAAAAGAAACCCAACACAACTAAGAATTAAGTGCATGAGAGGAAAAATTAATACTAAGTAGCTTTACTTTTAAAATACACAGAGTTACGTCCATACAGAATTTGTAACAGTTATTCCTGTATTTTGGCACATTCATTTTTTTCCATGCTGCTGCATAGTACTTTTATACAGTGTTTTGATTTTTGTGGCATTACCTTGAGGAAAAAAAAAAAGGTGTTTACAAGAGGACAAACAAATATGGAGAACTAAACAACAGGCATTGCATATGGAGAAGACATTCCCTTTCACTGTATGTAAAAGAAAAAGAGGGGCAGGAGAACAAGATGTATCTTGGTATCCCTGTTTCCAACAACAGTGTCCAATTTTTGTGAACAGACAGTGTATTTGGAATTTGAAATCCTCAAGTTACCATGGCAATGCAGCTACCTATCTGTGAGAAAATGCACGTTTCACTTCTGGTTCTTTCCAATCTCCATTTACGACTACAAGGAGGAAGAGAGAGGTTTCAGTACTTAGTGACGCCGCAAATGCAAAAAGAATAGCTTTCAAAACATAGACAATGTATAAATTCTACAGGACAGCTGTACTGACAAGAAGACTCTAACTTGTGCCTTATGAACTTCCAAATCCTGCAACACTGCCCATAAAAGGGTCAGAGTTATTTTAAGTTTTGTTGCTTCAGGACTGATCTTGTAGTCTCCCAAGGCAACAGCAAAACCCCACAGCTTGGTCACAGAAACAACATGCCCTTTCCTTCCACTCGGTAAACATAAATACCAGAGCTTGCCAAAGGGAACAACTGAGAAAAAGACACAGAAAGGATAAAAATATGCATAAACAGTGAAAGAGCTGCCTCTACAAAGCCAAGAATACAAACAGTTTATGTTCATTATTTTAAAAAATAAATAAAAATTAATTTTTTTTTTAAAAAAGGAAGAAAAATGCCATTAACAAGGGTTTTATTGAGATAGCTATGCCACTGCTTATCCACATTTTTATGGCAGAAACCTCTCAGTTCAGCCAAGCACGGCTCCATGTCGAATTAGCTCCCTCTGGCACTTACAGATATTATGCACAGCACATCAGGTGTTCCACACACACCCCTCGGCGATGTGTATTTGTGTAATTCAGTATCAAGTAAAAGACACGGCTCCTTTCATGAAAACTGACTCCAGAAACTGTTAGGACTAGGTCACATCAAACTAACTGTACTTTTTAACGTGACTGTTAACCACTAAAGCATCTGAGGAACTACAGAGCTGAAGTCCTCTGCAAAACAGAGCAGAGACCAGAACAGCAAAATTCTGTACATGAAGTCAGACTTTGTGTTCACTCTCCTGAAAAGCATGTGTTTGACAGATTGGTGTGACTGCTACAAAATAATTTCTAGAACTGTTTCAGTAAATCAAGCAAAAACCTCTGAAATCTTCCTCCATCACCTGAACTCTGTAAAACCCTGACATTTCACTAGCATTCACCCACACTTTCTCCAAAAGGTGCTACATCAAATAGAGTCCTGGGCACAAAAGCATTACAACTTCACCTCCTGGATGGCAGGTGTAGATTTAGGAGAAGGTCCCTGCTAAAGAAAAATTCAAACACAGTCTTTGGTCTCTCCAGAGCCAGCCAACTGTTTCTGCACTATTCCACATGCAGAACAAAGAATAAAGCTCTTGTCTGCTGTGCAATTACTAAAATAGGAGTCAAATTCCTGTTCAAATGGTATTAGACTCTGGGAGAAAATACATCTAGTATGATCACAGCAGCAAACAGTGAGTCAGGAGTCGTTGGTGCTATTCCTGGCTCTGCCAGTAACCCGTTGTGTGCCTACAGCCAAAAAACGTAAGGGAGCACTTGTACAAGTGGGCCACTCACCAAGCATTTTACAAGATCTGATTGGAAAAGACTGAAAAGGCCTGTTGGAGGGAGGAATAGATTATCTTTTTTTTCCATCTTATTCTTTCATCTTACAGAAAATCTCATGTAAAAGCTTCAATAGCACACCAGAATCCAAATATTTGCAAGAAGCCAAGAATAAGTTCCCCATTTGAGTGGCTGACTATTTTGACTCAAGATTAACTTGACTCCCTGGCATCTTAACTCCTATGCCTTCAGGGCCAATATACTGATTTTGCATTAATTTTTAAGCTGCCATATCTTATGCTGCCTTCAAATAATCCATCCCCTAAAATGGTAAGTAACCATACACAGTGTTTACACAAATTACAGAGTTTATGTGTTGATTAAGGCTATGGATCAAAGCTTCCTACAGCCATGTAAATATAAAGAGAGAAAAACTGATTTTCCAATCTTAAACAAATAGTATTCTTAGTTATTATTTTATTATTTTGGGACTACTATCATCTTAAAAAGGAAAGGATTTCTTCCCAAATATGCTGAAATTTAACTATTTGAACATCTCAAAAGACAGCAAGCCCACACAGAATATTAGTTTCCCTCTCCTCTTCTACAGGAAGTTACTTTCTTTTCTATTCGCTTTAATATTTTTTTTTAAAACTACAGTACTTTCTGTTCCATGATAGATGAGGTACTAGGGAAAAAAAAAAAAAAGCCAAATCCAGAAAGAGATTTCAAAACAAAACTGTTTCTAACCAAAACAATAAAATCCCTCCATTTTGAAGGATCCAGTTATCAAATGACCTGAATGACAACATGTAATTATTACTTTGAATCTCAATATAGGGATATTTGTCCCGTTAGCACAGCTTAACAGAAAAAGCTGTGTAGCAGTAGGCCCATGGTTGAGGACTAATTTTTTGCAGGATCAGACTGGAGGTTGGGAAGCTAGATTACACACAGATAAATGCCACGAAGTTGAGGCAAGAGATCTCACACTGACTGGTTTCACAAAAGGGAATCACTTTAGCATTGTAAAGCTGACAACAAAATGTCCTGGATGACAGCAGCAGTGAGAGCTTTCACTGCCATTATTACAATTTATTCCAATTGTTAATGGAATGGCATTTGGGTCCTCCAGTTCAAGGATCGCTGTAGGATTAACATCCTTCTTACTCCACCACGGGATCCTGGCTATATAAAGGACGTCCCCTGCATTACCATATACCTTGTTCTGCTCAGCCCAATTCCAGTAACATCTAACAAAGAGCAGAACTAAGATGCTGCCTACATAGCAGCTCACAATAAAATAACCTAAAGACGCATCACACAGAGATGCCTTAGTACTGAAAGCCAATAGTACAAATATGCTTCTGCTCTTCCTCTCTGGTGCCTGCCAAGTACTATTTCAGGGCAATCAAAGGCCCTCTCGTTTGGCTGAGTCATATGTTATCTTGCTATTAACTCTTCACGGCTAACAACCGATTCTAAACCACGACAAAAAAAAAAGGCAAGGAAAGAAAACAGGTGGGTTTTTTTGTGGTTTTTTGTTTTTTTTTTTGAAGTTCCATAGGCTTCTCCAAGGAGCGGCTGCTGGCGCGGCGCCCCGGAGCCTCTGAGAACGGGCTCTGGAGGGACGGGCGCGCAGGGCCGAGCTCCCGCCGTCCCGAACGCGCCGCGGCTGCTGCGGCCCCTGCTGCGGCCCCTCTGGCCACGGCAGAGCCACCACCGAGGCGAACACCGCGCCCAGCACCCGCCTGGGGCCGAGGCCCGTCCCCACAGGGCTGTGCCTGCCCGCTCCGGTGGTTCAAACACGGTCCACCAGCGCGGGGCGAGCGCTCGAGTGGGCAGCGGCGCTGCCGCCTATGCCGGCCCAGGAGCGGCGGGCCGAGGCTGCTC
>VXAU01002831.1:0-155140 GCA_013399695.1 Formicarius rufipectus
TTGTTATATGCATTATTTGCAGTTACCCATCTTTGTTTCTTCTCATCTTTGTCAGCAGCGTTAATGGTGCTATGACAGATTTAAAAATGTAGGAAAATAATTTGTGTACTGGGAAAATAACTTAGATACTTGCTTCCTAAATGGCTTTAATGTTTGAGCCCATGGGTTCAAAGCATGATGGTAGTACTACAGTTGCTATCTGTGTTTTGAACACACCCTTGCATTTTCATCTACACTCTTGAAGGACGAAAGAGAAAGGGAGAGGTCAAAAACCTTGAAGTTCCTTTTCTGCGTCAGTTAATTAATAATCAGAGAAATATATGTTCTGGTCTGAAGATGGTTGGTAGGAGGACAGCATTTTGTGATAAATCTATTTTATGGGGGGATGCTGGTGTGGTTTCTTTTTTCTTTTCAGTTTTTTTTTGCCCCCTCCAGGGATTATGTAGAAAGGCTGTTCTAATAAATGATTTATCAAAGTAGTAAAGAAGGGAGAAAGCTACTAGGACAGCAACTGAAGGGATCTAATATTTCTGATTCTTCACAGCTTCTTCCAGTAAGGTACTCATGTTGGAGTTTACAGCTCCTCCTGGCCTGCTCTTTTCCTGTAGGACTGTATAAACTATTAGCAGGAAGAAACTGGGATGGCACCTCGGAGTTGCTTTATTTTCTCCCCCTTTCTTCCATAGGAAGTTTTGGTGGTGGAGCACATGGAGGGAGCTTTATGCCTTTCACATAACACCAGAATGATTACCAATGGCTTTGTGTAAGATATTACAAATGGGCTGTTTTCCTGCTTTAATCATCTGGGATGATAAAGAATGGAATTCACAACCTATCTCAGAGTACCTTTGAAGACTTTTTTTCAACTGTAAACTTTTTGTTCACAGTGAGCATTGTCTCTGCATGTCCATGAATTAGTTTGTGCACTAAATGCAGTCCTGAATGAGCGCATCATTATGTTCTGATGGATCCTTACTCAGTCTTTCTGAGTTTTCTGTTTCTCTTTGTATCCAGAAAGCAGAATTTACAAAACAGCCTTTTCATGACCTGCTACCAGGGTGGAATAACATGTTGGCTCTCTTCAGCAGAAGTTTTCCTCTGCATGGAGCCCAGCACTTGGTAAGTGCGCTGAGCATTCCCTAAATCGGGGGTCATGACCATGAATGAGGTCCAGATGCAAGCTTGTCATGCAAACTCCTGACCCTGGGACAGGTGGTCCTGCAGCAGGACCATTATGTAACCTCATGTAACTATGTTGCCTTCAGGCAAGGGAAAGGAAAAGAAGGATGTCAAAGAAACAAGTATTTAACTTGTCTTAAAACTAAGAAGAGTATTTTGATCTATGTTTCAGATACTTGCTACCATCTCAGAGATGCACTTTGTGAGAGATTGCAACAGAGACAAGTAGACATTGGTGCATATTAATTTTTTAGGCCAGAGATATATTTTTTCTGGTTATGGCTGTCAGAATATTTGTCTGACTGCCATGAGGGATCTTTCTTGGTATTTCTTGTTGCTTCAATTATGAAAGTCACTAGCTAGGGAGAGGGTCTCATTCTTCTGAAGATCTTCCTCTTGAGAGACAACCCATATTTGTCTTACTGGCAGGAAATAAGAATAACAGAAGAGCAAAAATCCACTGTTCAGCCTGTGGAAGGCATGTTCTGATTCCATGAAAGAAAAGTGCCATGCACATGACCTAGGCTCTAGCACAGGAAAAGTCCATGCCTCTTGTTTCCTTTGTGTCCAAAGTGCTTCTACGCAGGCCACAAGAAGGAGCCTTTGCCAGGCTAGAACCATACTTATAGAATATCCTGAGCTGGAAGGGACCCACAAGGACCACTGAGCCTACCTCCTGGCCCTGCACAGAACAGCCCCAAGAATCGCACCTTGTGTCTGAGAGAATAATAAAATGGAGGAAGCTGCAGAAAGCACTGACAATTGATCAGACCGAAGACCTTGCTCTTCTGTCCTTCCCCCAAGCATTTGAGTGAGTAATTAAGGAATTAGTAATTTAAATAATTGGTTATTAATATAAGTATTCCCCTAGTGCATGGCTTCCATGCTTTTGTTACTGACCAGTGAAGGGTGAGATCTAGGAATGCCAGGGAAGCATTTTTTTGCTGTGAAGGCAGCAATAAGATGGTCACGTCACAGTAGTGGGAATGGTGCTGGGGTGGAACTCCTGTTCTTCTGCCCCCATCAGAACCCAGCCAGCTACTCCTCAGAACTCTTGCTGCCTCAGTCCATTTCAACCCTACCACTGCTCAGTTTCTATTTCTCCTTGTTTATTAGTCTTTTCAGAGAATGGAAGTTTTCCTTTAATTGCCTTGCAAGGTCTTTACCTTGCCATGTTCTTCACACAATGTACTAGCTGCTGTCTTGCAATTTTTTAGTGCTGTAAAGAATTTCAGGATACAATCTGTATGTAAGTAGCTCTATAATGTATGTGTGCATTGGAAGGTATTGTATTGTAAGGTGATTTATGGGTACTGGAATACTCAATAAAGGAGTACGTCTGCAGATCAAGGGCACAGCACTTCAGCTGTTTTCCGGTGTCTAATAGGGTTGGATGACTTTTTGGAATATTTAACCTTCCCCTGATGTTTAATCATGTCCAAGAGAGATCTGTCTATCCAGTTATCCATCCTATCCATCCATCCATTTACTTTTTTAATGTATGAACAGTCAGTAACTGACGACTATGCTAAACAACTAATATTAAATATTTCACATCTGCAGGATGAGATAATTGAAAATTCAGAATATTCGAAGAATTGGCACAGAAATTTGCTGAACCATTAATGTTCATTTTAGAAATTTATGGAATATTATAAAACCTTCAAAGTGTTCCAGAAAAAAAAATCTAATATTAATTTTTAAGGATGTAAACTAGATGACGTGATAAACCTAGTTAATTTTTCATAAGTCTCAGAAAAAAAATGAAAATTTTGATATGAGATAACACAACAAAGAATTTAAAGATATACAATTAGTACCAATCATCATGGTTTCATGGAAAATAGCATCTGTCAAATGAAACTGATTGCACGAAATTGCGAGTTTAGTGAATAAAGTAAGCTACCATAAAGTGCATTTGAACTTTACTGGAGAATTTGAGAGACTCCTTCTTTACAGAAAGTGAAATTAGCCCACCTAAAAAATTGTCAATTACAATAAACAAAATTGTAGAGGTTCCAGTAGGCTCCTTCAGCAGGGTGGTGACATCTCTGTGCTATTCAGTTTCTCTAACATCACCTGGAAGACATTTGAAGCAATCACTGGTAAAATTGACCAATCATGTAAAAATGGTGAAATAACAACAGAGGTAAGTCGTGTTGACATGGGCCACTGTGTGGGCTGGACTCACTTAGAAAGTTCATTTTAATCCAATAAAATACAAAATTGAGTATCCATCGGAAAAAGCAAGTGGGTCACTCATAAGAAGAGGAAATCTTCATTAGAAAACAGTGCTTCTAAAAAGAAGATGGGTGTCATGTTAACACCTAAAGTCATAAGCTCTCAGGACTGTGTTGAAATACTCAAAGTCCCAAGACTCAGTACAGTCTTGGGACAAAGCCAGACTGGTGAATATCCTAGAGAAGTAGCAACGTAATATTACTTCTGAATCTAGCTTAGGAAAATTCCTTACTGAAAGCCTGCATTTTCACTTCTAGTGATTTCTCTACAAAACAAGTAAGTTTTAATAATTTTCCAGAACTAGAAGAATAATTCTAGGCCCAAAAGAGTAATGGAAGCGGCCACAGTTTATTGAAGAGAAGGTTAAACAGAGTTCTGACCATAGCCTATAAATAATATCTAATAAAACATGACATTTTCTAGTATAGGTAGAAAAATGAAGAACTCAATGATTTCTTCTAGATGGAAGCAGATATGTGACAAATTTAAAGTGGAAATAAGACACCAAGTCTGCAATTTTTAAATAGTGAAGGTAATTAAGTATTTTGGAAAAATCTTGTTTAGCAATAGGGGTGGAGAACCTATCACATGAAATCTTGATTGAGATTTTCCAAAAGGGATGCTCAAAGGGATGACTCAAACAGAATGTTTTACCCTGTCACATGAGCTGAGGCATCTGGCATATGTTATTTCAGAGTTTGGCCCAAAGAATGAGAACAGTACCTTCTCATAACTGCATATCTATCTGTCTGTCGTTGTCTACATTTCAGATATTTAGAAAATTGGTTCTTGCCTACTAATCTGGCATGGATTGAGGTGACAGTCATGATAGAAGTGACAATTGATGTTAATGCCTTATAATAAATGGCCCCAAAGTGTGGGCTGCAGACCACTGAGACAGCTGACTGGTACTCGTTCTTCATCTTGCTTCCAGCTGAGAGAAATTGAACAGATGGGAAGGGGAGATTAAATCAAGAGTGAAAGTAGATGGCATGATTAACTTTCTCTAAAGGTCACAACACCCAGTGCAGAAGGCAGCTTGAAATACACAGGAATCTGCTTTATGTCACCTTCCCATCTTCCTGTGGGATCTCTATACCATCTCTATACATTCAGTCAGTGTGAGTTGGAGAGTGCAGGGAAGTTGGCCTGTTTTTCTCCATGGTCTCTGTTTTTGTCCATGATCAGTTGAATGCTCTCCAGAGAGCACTTCTATCTGGAGAGATATCCAGGTAGAGAGAGAAGTGTCTTCTCTGAAGAAAGTTGAGGGTTACAGACGCTGACCCTGAATATGGCCATTCAGACCAAGAAGGAGTTTTCTTCCTATGAGTTTTCTCTTTCACAGTCTACATAGTGTTTGGTTATTTTTCATGGAAAAATTGCTGTCATGACTTACATTGAAAACAGAAGGTTAGCATTCAAGACCAGACTAGAATTATGACAATTTAAAAAGTACTGCATGCTCAGATTTGATTTGGGTTAGAACTGAAAAAGAGGACATTCAGATGAGATATGTGGAAGAAATTCTTGACGGTGAGGGTGGTGAGGCCCTGGCACAGGTTGCAGAAGAAGAAGAAGCTGTGGCTGCCCCATCCCTGGAGGTGTTCCAGGCCAGGCTGGAGGGGACTCTGAGCAACCTGGTTCAGTTGAAGGTGTCCCTGCCAATGGCAGGGGTGTTGGAACTATATTATCTTTGACATCCAACCTAAATTATTCTATGATTCTGTGATTTAAGGTTTTGGCTCATGTATACATCTGGGCACATGATCAGGACCAACATTTTTTATAAAGATTAAAAGAAGTATAAATCTGACATAAAAAAAATGTAACCAATCTCTTGTCATTAGAATGGAGCTAACATTAAAAACTTCTCTTTTTCCCTGAAACAGAGCTTGTCTAAAGATGAGCAATTGCTTGGCTGATGCTAGGGACTGTAGTCTATCCATTCTTACCAGAAGGAGTAGAATTCATCCAATCAGTTGGTAGAAGTGAAGGATTCAGGCTTCAGCTATTTTTTGGAGACCCCATTAGTTAAATATTGAATCAGTATACATACATGTCTGCTCTGGACAAAATCCATTATGGTTCATCTAAAAGAGACATAATGTTCCAGTCCAGGTGATAATGAAGATCTTCCTCACAAGGAACAAAGTAGCCAGTGAGGAATTACCCACAAATGAGTAAATAGTATTTTTTCTATTTTTGAATGATGAGTAGAACTGAAGGAATTTCCTAACTTCTTTCAGAAATGGATGGAACTGTTCTCGACTTGCTTTCTGAGCCTTCCTTGTAAATGTTTGATGGCATGATGTGTCAATCTAAGGTTTATGGGGAAAGTAAATACTTTGAAAAAACAGGTGAGCTTTTGAGAAGACATGTTCTTTGATGTAAAACCAGAAACAAAGGATGAGCTCAATGTAGGTTTTACACAAGTTCTAAGTAGATGCTCAGTTAAGGGTGCACTGAGACTGTTGCTGAATCAAGATGAAAGCTATTTTTACATTTGTTTTGTTGAAGTTTCCAGTATAAACAAGATGAAAATAATTACTGAAGCTCCCACCAGCCATGTCACAATCCATTTCTCATCTTAATCATAATTTCTTTCCTCCCAGCTACTCCCTTGTATTCTACTCAGTTTGTGAATTTTTGATAAAGAAGCCATGTATGAACACTGCAGCTACTGAAATCACCACTCACACTTCTTGGTCTATAAGAGGCAAGTATCATCAAAAGTAACCTTCTTTTTGAAAATATTTTGTAGTAGTGAAGGAAATTCCTTCCTGGGCTAATCAAGAGGAAAAAAAACCCCAAACCTAAATATTCAAACAAGCTAAAAAATACTATCAGGGAGGTGCACCGTGAACTGTACTAGTGACTATTTTTTAGCAGTTGTTTCATGTCCCAGTGTCACTGAAATATATCCATTCTTGGTGCTGCAATGCACAGAATCTCCCCATCTTGCTCTTACTGACCATAACTTAGATGGACAAGTAACCACTTCTGCCCTTCATGTTGTTGAACACCTGACACCTCATTATGGGTAGTTTGGGGCAACCCAACAGAAAGACTTGAAGCTTCTCTTGTGGGACAGTCTGGCAGTTTCTGTTCAGAAGCCGGAAGTGGTGATGAACAGTTTATGGCCACGATTTTCAAACCAATATTTTCCTTTCTGTGGAGGCGACTGTGTGAAAACTAGCTAACAGAACTAAAAGTGAACTCAACAGGAAAAAAGCCTCATGATATACAGTGAGTCACTGGGAAAGAAAAGAAGAAAGTCTCTTAATATCTAGACCAGGAGATTGTGAACTGGCAATGACCTATGCTGGGTAGCAAGAGAGGAAAAGAAAGAGATGTACAGGTACATTTTAACCTGGAAGATAATATCCCTTCCAGATTCAACCAGCTGTTATATCTGTGGCCCTTTCAGTGTTTAT
The DNA here is from genome assembly GCA_013399695.1 of Formicarius rufipectus. NCBI lineage: Eukaryota > Metazoa > Chordata > Aves > Passeriformes > Formicariidae > Formicarius > Formicarius rufipectus. Next base: position 6,855 of record VXAU01002831.1, read on the forward strand.
GTAAGACCTCCATGTTTTCAACTACGCACAATGGATGAGGTAGTGATCTGACTTTTATTTTCAGCAGGATCTATGGGAATGAAACACCATTATAATATAGTATAGCTGCTGATAGAATCCTGTGGGTCTGCCAGCAGAGTATTCACCATTAATGGCCTTCAAAAGAGTATCCTGAAATCTAGAGATCTCAGTGAAGAACCAGCTGGAGTTCCTCAGAAGAGTTACATTCAGTCTGTGGGTCTTGAATCATATCACAGATTGACAAAGTCTTGATCTAGTCCAGGTTTCTTTGGCCCCTGTCCAATGATCCATCTGAGCTCTCGGTTCACACTTGGGTAGAAGATGAGAAAATAAGCTTGTGTATTAATTAGTGAAAAAAGAGGAGTAGAAATATTGCTTGAAAAATCTTTATGAAGATGCCTTTGAATAGAAAAATTGAAGACCTGAGAAAGGCATGATGTTTTTTGATAACAGAGGATTTTAGCTTGAAGACATGTGGGCAAAATATGAGTCACTCCTTAGAAAAAAAAAAAAATAAATTGGCTCTTGCATTGAAATAAAAAATCCAGTAGCAAAAGTTGTTCATAAACATTTTTAAAAGCCCAGTAACACAATAATCCTTCTGGAATCTCTTCAGCCATGTTTGAAGATGCACAGTGCCTAGGCTCTACAGTCTCTGAAAATCCTTTTAGGGAAGGATTTTAAAGGGTTTGTAGAGACCTGTCTTTAGAACAATCATCTAATTTCACCTTTAAATGGCCAGAAAACAATTAGATTTGTAAGTCATGTTGACAAAAAGGGTGAAAATCTGTTCTGTGAACAGGCCAAAGACACCAACTTTTCTTAGAAACCAGATGCACCTCCTCCCTTTTGGAACAGTAAACATGCCTGGCTAAATACCAAGGGCACTGAAGCTCAGCTGGTGAAAGTGACATGATCCTTATGGGTCCCTTCTAACCTGAGATATCCTATGCATCCTAGTGGTGCTTGGTGGGAGAATGGGAGACAGGGAGCAGAAACTGAAACAATTGAGGTTCAGACTGAATGCAAGGAAAAGCTTCTCACCTTGGAGGCCAGCAAGCATTGGAGCAGGTTGCTCAAATACAAACCACTTGTTCAGCAGTTTTCATTGTTTTTAATAACTTGTATCTGCAATTTGTTATTGCAGAAATATATATCTAGTACATATATAATGTACATACCTATACATATGGTCTTATACATACATAATGTGCATACTTGCATATGGGATATGACAGACAAACACTGGGGAGAGAGGAGCTGATGCTGAACTTTTGGGGGATTTGAGATAGACGAAATCAGAAATAGTTAAGAAAGCTATACCTGTTTTTATGGGGATCTGCAAATTTTTATCCCGATGACAGTCTTTGAATATATCAATATATACTATTTGAAGATGCTAATCTTACCTGGAGATTTTTTGATTTTGTTTTGTTTACTTGTAAAGGGAAGATGTCACATGCACCCACTCATTAAACAATGCTGAGGTTGCAAAATGAATCACTTGAGTTAGAAATGCAAGAAATTATGTTACCTATAAAATTTTAATTCTGTATTGTTTTGTATATGCATAAAGGCATTGCTTCTAACCACACATTTCTGTATTTTTCTCTTTCATGCATCCTTATTTTAATTACTGTCGAGAATGAATACCATAACAGGGTGAGAAAATGGCAATGTATCAGACTCATTATTGCAAGTGTTGGAATGTAGACAGTAAATAAGGCAGGGAAAGGTGGTTGTACAACCAGATGTTGCCTTGGAAAACTGGAATTTTTCCCTATTTTTGCCATGACATCCTAGTTATGCTGGGTATATTATACATCACAAAATTCCTTTAATGAGATCTCCTAAGCTGTTATTTCACTATTAAACAAAATAGAACAGTCTTTGAGTGCCACTGGTACAGCCTGGCTTAAATCTACATCACTAAACTTTCTTATATCTCAGAAGAGATAAGGCCATGTCTATACTGCTGTCAAGGGACAGTCACAACCAAAAAACATCCAACTATGAGTTAATTGTCATGATCCAAATCAAGATAATGGTGTTAAGAAAATGTTAAAAATATTTGTATAATTGTGGCACAGTATTTGAGCAGGTAGTTGAGGCCTCTAGTTTTTCATGGAAGATGAAGCTTTACTTTGTGTTCCTGTTTCCTTGGTGTTTGGTGCATGACCTGAGATTTCAGTGGCAGAAAGGCTGCTGCCTGTACCTCTGCCTGAAGCAAGCATAAACACAGCATGCCCTGCACTGTGCTAAATACTTAGAGAAAATAAGCAAACAGACTGATCAGTCTTGTGGTATCTAAGATTGAGAATTCAAGATTAATAAGTGTTCTTAGATATCTTTCTCTACCTCAGCATCCCATTGGTGAAATGAAGACACCATGAGTACTGCCAGAACACAGTTACTTAACTCTGTGAATCTCTAAAATGGTCTGCTGAGAAGGGCCATAAGAAAACAGATGATGAAATAATAATAAATTCATATTCATAGCAGGGTTTGAATGTCTCGTGGAAGGAAGTCCTGACACCAAGGACAGAGATGTGAGGGTCTATTGAACAGCTGCTCAGTAACTATCTTGCCAACAGACTTCAAGATGCTGAAGAACAGTCTTTCCTGGATGAAAGAGGATGGACAGCTATAGAGAAGTTGAAGATAGATACATATACAGAGGATCCATTCTGCAGGTTGAATAAGCCTTGCATCAGGGAAATCTTGGGAAAAATAATAATAAACCCAGATGTAATGTGTAGACAAAGTACTGTAGTGGGTCTGCAGTCTCACAAGAGTGTCTTGGGTCTGCACTCTGCAAATCCATCACCTTGGGTTCAGAAATGGGCTTGCCATTGGAGAGGTCATTATTCTGACTTCTGAACACAAACTTCTGACTGGAATGAAAATAGCACTAAAGCCCCTCCTCTGGCATTTTCAGACACAGGGGTGTTTGCATTTGAAACTATAATATCCTTAGAGTGTAGAACCAGCTGCACACAATTCAATTTCATCCACTCTATCTAATGTCACGGGGTTTTTAGAAGACATGGATGCAGATAGCACGCTGTGGAGACACACAAGAGCCCAGCTGGTTCTTTTCTAGTGCTGATGCACTGATTTGAAGCTCAGAACATTAAGATTTTAAACTACTTTAACAGGTCTGAATTTCTTCTTTCTTTCCTCTCTTTCTTTTAGTGTTAACATCGGTCATTTGTATTAGTCACATGGTGAACATTTCCCTTTTGAAGGTCATTGAAGAAGTAACCACAATGATGCTGCAGTTGTGAATTCCTCCATCTAATTACCACAGGAGTAAGAACATTTCAAATTATTAAGTGTGCATGTGAGTAGTTATGTACCAACATATCCATAACTGAAAAAGCAAATTCTGGATAGACTTAATCACTTGTGGGAAGAGATAGATAGAATAGTGATAGACACATGGACAGCTAGATAAACAGAAGATAGATTCTGCTAACATATTCTTGTCTAATAAATTGTTGAGCTACAAAAGAAAGCAGAAGTCCCTGTGTACAATGTATAGATTTTCTTTAATATGAGTTATTGGGAAAAGACAGAGCTGTCCCTTTAACTGGAGAACTGCAAACAGCTGTTCCTTATGCATACATGCTTGCTTGGTCTGAAAGTTTTGGTAAGTCAGTGCATAACTGACAGTTAGATTTATCTCCCCAATAAGCAATCAACATTATAATAAAGGAAAAATGCTTTCAGTGCACCTTTGAGAGTGCATCAGAAATTAATCTAAACATCAAATTAATTATAGTTTGTAAATGAATAGTGGCTCACAGCCCTAATACTTCTCCCGCTCTTCCTCCTCCCCCTAAAGCCTCCCCCAACCAACTGCAATGGCTGGAGGTGCTTTGCAGTGAGTTTGATAAACAGCTCCTTCTCTTTCTTACTCACACAACTCTTTCCTTTATCAGCTGGAAAAGAGTTCCATCCTTGCTTTGCAGACCTGATATTTCAGTCTGGCTACTTTGGAGTATAAGAGAATAGGTAGAAAATAGTAACCTTTGTACCTCCTTACCCTTCCTCTGGCAGCTCAAAGTACCCATCTAACAGTGTCCTCTCCCCTTGGATTAGTTTCCAACTAAGCTGTACACCTCATGATTCTCTCCTTGGTTGTCTGCCTTTGCCAGGTCCTTCAGAGCGAGGAGGACCACCACAAAGTAGAGCTGATCAGAGCCCAAACATACCAGGGGTCAGGCATGCTTAATGTGCCTGGAAAATTGTTTCAGTATTGTCTCAACTCAGGCACTCAAATTAGTGGCTTCTTCCATTACACTCTGACCTTTGATCTGTAGGCTGTAGCCATATGGAAATGGCAATCTGAGATTTCGCAGGGACCTGAAACAAGGTGTATTGCCACTAGGTCATGCAAAGTAGAGAGCATAGGCTAATACCATGAGCCACAGGGAGAAAGAATCAGGTACAGAGTTTCCTTAGGAAATTTGAAATTAGGTTAACAGTAAAAAGAAAAAAAAAATCAAATTTAATCATAGTACTGGTAACAGCAACAAATAGAACTACATCTCTCTCTCATCTCCTTTCTAATAATGCATCTATCTGGTAAGACTTTCTTGTTTACCAAAAGAAGAATCAGAAAATAAACTCCAAAAAACTTTGATCTGATAAATAGTTTTCCTCATCCATGAATCCTAAAGCCCTGTGCAAAGGAGTCAGGTTACTGCTACAAGGAGGGGAACCCAAGCAACAGAGCTAGATTGACCCATATAGGGTAGGAACATGCAACTGGAATGTCTTTCTCTTACAACACCTTATTCCCGAATAAATCCAAGGAAGGTTGTTGGCTTTTTTTTTTTAAATTTTATTTTTATTTTTTAGTATTTTTTAATAAAGGAGAAACTGCCTCATTTGGCAGGGCATATTGGAGGCACATTGTCAGCAGGTGCTGGACAATATTTTTCTAATGTACCTCTGGGTCCCTTGTTCCACTCCTACGTCTTATGGAGTGCTGCCAATGCACTTTAGACCTAATAAGCAATGCCCCAGGTCCCAGGGCTCTGCATAGTGTTGCCAGTCTCCTAGTCTCTTGATGCATCTCTTTTCTTTCTGTTTCAGCTTCCAGATTGAAACCCTGTAGATCACCATGACCTGCCTGCTACCTTGCATCTCCCACTCCACCTTTTTGCCACCATGCTGCAGCATTTAACTGCCACAGCATGTTTTTAATAACATGATACAAGCTCTACCCATCCCACAGCCCTTCTACTGAGCTTTGCCCCCTCCTGAGTTCAGTTCTCATTTCTTACTGCCTTTCTCACTTTTAATCTCTCTCCTTTGTCTCCCCAGTTTCTCTTTATAAGCTAGGAGGAGTTTATCGGGGAATGGAAATATTTAACAGCAAATTTAATTAACTATTATGACCCTCATCAAGTGATGTTATTTTCTCTATTTTGGCATCTTCAGACAAGACTGGATGCTTTTCCAAATGAGGTGGCCCATTAGCAACTTTCAAGTGCAGGCCCTACAGGAATCTGGAATGAAACTAGATGTTCATGTTATACTAAGAGTCAAACAAGACATTTCTTTTAGGACATATAAATCTATGGTCCTAAGAAACCTTTGTAGTTTGCAGTCAAAGCTAGAATGCTCCTGGCTTTGTTTATTGTGGGGCATTCCTTCTGCCATTGTGAAAGTGCATCTGGAAGGCATAGAAAGGAGGTAAACACCTGGTTGTGCTTGGTTACACCTGGGGTGTCCGAGTGTGTTGAGCTGAGTGGAGGGAAACCACAGTGTCTCTCTGGGCATAAGGCAGCATGGTGACATTCTTCTGGAGTCATTGTTCCATGGGGAAAAACTGAAGCTGCAGGACCAGTGGGGATGGGGAAAGGCTCATGCCAAGGAGACATGTGGGGGACATGGAGCAGAACTGGTCTGACAGTGTCTCCTGTTCAATGGTGTGAGAAAAGCTGGCAGATCCGGGTGCTTATTGCTCTCAGAAAGAGGTGACTGGAGGAATGAATTTCCAAGATTTTCAGTAAAGCAATTCCTCCAGCTTTAATTTATCTACATCTTATTTGACACCTTGGGATAACCATTTGACCTCTGCTGCTCCATCCATGTTCTCATTTTTCTAATTTCTGTCATGCCTTCCTAATTAATATTTCCCAAACCTATCTTTTTCTCTCTCTTCTCTGTTAAGACATTTTTCTAGAAGATATCTGTCTCTGTGTTTCACTAATTTAATGTCTTCAAATGCTTTCTTAAAATGTGTCTTATGAGACAATAGTGAGTGTTTCTGGGCTGTGTTGTAGCATCACCCTATGACAGCAGCAGAGTTAGCCATGTGTGGGCACAGTGAAGAACAGCTTCTCTCACAGTGCTTGCTTATCTTAGCAGCCTTAATAGTGTCATTTTTACTGGAGCTTTCTTTTAGCCTTGTACACGAACTGCTCACATTTAAGCTATCTGCATAATTGAGAGGAAAATTATCACCAGAACTGTCGAGACCAGCACAAAGAGGTATTTCACATCCTCTGACATTTAGCATACCTACACACAGAACAACATACATGCTTGTGGTGGGAAAGTGAGAGACCCAATGCAGTCTCTTCCTTGTGCAGAGACAAGCTCTGGGTCCTGCAGATGTTGGTGTTCAGACTGTGGCACACTGTACCCCCATGAAAGACCTCCCAGACCCGAGGTGACCTCTCATACTGTGAGAATGGGAGTCACTGTCTTCAAGGAAGGTCTAAGTGTAGTTTTATCCTGAGTGAGGCAATGAATCCTTCTATGGCCCTGCTGTTTCATTGGGAATAGACAGCATGGCCCAGCAGGAGATATATGTTGATTGCAAAAGAGATGCATGTGTAGAGGCTACAGGTACCAGCTGGGCATTGAGTGAAGGACTAGTCAGAGAGGAGAGAGAAGGGCAGAATGGTGAAGAGCTGGAAGGTGAAATCAGTACGCCTGAATACAAGAATGTGGACAAGGGAGTGCCTGAGGAGAGAACTAAGGAATGCTGATATGGTTGGTGTGATGGAGGCTCAGGTGATGGGGATAGGAAGGGTGCTGTTGAATGGAAAAGAGAAAGGTGGTCTGTGCTTGGCCATGTTACAGCAGCATCAGGATAGGGCTGGAGGGAAAAGAAAAGCCAGAGCTTTGAAAAACTGTAAGAGAAAATGAAGGATTTGGGTCTAGCCTAGACATGTGCAGTAGAAGAAAAGTCCAAGGCAAAGAAGTCTTTCAGTTTAAATGATGTTTTTTTTTTAGTGAGAAGTCAGGATGTTTTCTCAGGCAATCTTACACACAACAGCAGGCAGTCTTGCTATGGAAAACAACAGACATATTTTAAGCACTTTCACATTTTACATATGACATTGGGATTTTTTGTATATGGTGTTTGCTGTGCACTGCTCCTTGTCAGCCAGGAGGCAGCAGCCTCTGAATTGGGAAAGGCAAAGGCTTCCAGATGAACCATGGTCTCAGTAGCAGGTGCTAGTGGCTCTCTGCAGGATCACAGACTCCAGAAACCAGGAGAAAGGCTTGTGTCTGATCTCACTTTCTAACACTCTTGTGATTGCCCTGACACTATCCTGACAGTAGTGACCAAAGGAGATAAATCTGTGCTCAAAATGCAGGGGAACATTCAGAGCCAAATAATAAGGAATAAAATCATAGAATGACAGAATCATAGAAGGGTTTGGGTTGGAAGGGACCTTAAAGATCATCTAATTCCAACCCCCTTGCCATAGCCAGGGACACCTTCCACTAGACCAGGTTGCTCAAAGTCCTCTCCAGTCTGGCCCTGAGCACTTCCAGGGATGGAGCACCCACAGCTTCTTCGTGCAACCTGTGCCAGGGCCTCAACATTTTCGTAGTCAGAAATTTCTTCCTAATATCTAACTAAATATCCCCTCTTTCATTGTAAAGCCATTCCCTTTTGTTCTATCACTAATTACTCTTTTAAAAATTCCTCCCCATCCCTCTTGTAAGCCCCTTTATATACTGGAAGGTGCTATAAGCTCTCCCCAGAGCCTTCTCTTCTCCAGGCTGAACAACCCCAACTCTGTTTCCAACTCTTCAGCCTCTTTATGGTCCTCCAAGATTCTTTTTTGACATGCTGTTCTACAGACTCATTCAATTTAGGCCAGCTGCTTACAGGTAGTTTAACAGTCAGATAAAAGCAGCAAATAAAGTTATTACTGTTCCTGTGGAAAAAAACATCGTGACATTTTTCTTCATAGACTTTTTAAAGTTTGTCTAAAGCAGGACTTCTTGACAATTTCTCGACAACCTGGGGCTAGACTCTGTTACAGCAATTTATTTGGGATCTGCATAGCAGATATATTTTAAAAGGTCATATAATGGTGGAATATCTTTCTGGGGCCAGACAGAATTGTCCCCCCAGGCTAGCAGTTGCAGAAGCCTAACTGGGTTAAAAAAAAGTGAAACAGAATGCAAATGCTATGTTCTTACATGTTGAGTTTTGAGAAATGTTTAAGCGAAAAGAGAAGTTTTCTTACTTTCAAAGTTAATAAAATCCCTTCTATTCCTTTAGGAAAAGGTAATTTTTTTTAAATTTAAATTTAAATTTACTTCCTGAACAAAAATTTACAATGCAATGCTGCTTCAGTGGTCTAGCAAAACAAATGAAAGGCCTGATTTTCCCTAGCACCCTTTACATTTTTACACTGTTTTAAAACTGAAGGTCAGCAGGGTGGGAAATTTTGAAATACAGACTGACATACCTGTGATAATTGGATACCTGTGCTTCTGCTATTTCTATCCTTCTGGAGTTGGTGCACATTGCATCGTAGTCAACATGCTTGTCTGAGACCAACACTCCCAGCAGACACTCAGTTCTATGGGTGATTATGTTATATCCTAAAAAAACTGGGGGCTTGACACTGGGGGCACAAAACTGGTTGGATCTGGATATTTGTGTCTCAGAAGCTAATACAAGGTGACTAAGATCCACTAGCAATCTCTATTTCCTTCTTTTTCTTGCTGGTGTGTTTGAGTTGACACTTCCAAAGGGCACCTTCTTATTTCAGCCTTCAATATCCCACAATTAGTTTTGGAGTTTACTTCATCTGACAAGCTGATATTTAGTCTCTTCCAGTGAGACTCAATGTTTAGAAAGATTTCTGCTAAGATCCCTTATTTCCTGCTCACCTATCAACCTTGAACTCACAGTACCTTGGAAACAGCTATAAAGCAGACTCAAAATCCGACCCCACAAACGAGGTATGTGTCACTGTTCTCATGAAGTCTTGTAGCCATGAGCCTTTGAGCTGGGTGGGTATAAGACTAATACCTGGCCAGGAGATATTCTCTCTTTCTGGACTTGGCTCTCACCTCATTTCTTCTGTTACCTCTGGTCTTCCCATTTGTCAATATGTGGAGAACCTGGCTCAGTATTCTTCTGGGTATTGATGACAATTTCATTGCCAAAAGTCCATTTCTAATCTGTGGATCATCTTGGAGCACTAGTTTTCAATGTCACCTAGAGCAGTGCTGGTCTATTTATCTTGTAATTAGCTCTTATATGGTAGGAGGTCTATAAAGCAGGTGGGCTCTGGAGAGAACAGGGCTAATTCATATTTCCCAACTGTCTCTGCACACCAAACTCTTTGTCTTTCATTCCTACAGTGCTTGAGAGTGCCACAACCCAATGATTCCTGGTGAAGGAGAGTTCTGTGTCCCTTTCATCAGGGCTCAGGACTCCTTCAAACAGAGGGGGAAATAACTTGTTCAGAACCCCTGTGCATGTGCAGGAGGAACTGTGCATAGGGAAAGGGCACAAAACTCTTGAATTACTATCTGACATGTACCATAAGTAGCAAGGGATGATGTAAAGTTTTGGGAAGTGGACTACTCAGGAAGAGAAAAGGGAAAGCAGCATGGAAGGGATGCATAGTGTAGAGGTTGAGAGTGGCTGTAAAATCAAATGAAACTCTCCAATGAGTCTTAACTCTGGAAGTTTGCTTGTGAGACAGAGTCCAGATTAGCTGCAAATAACAGGAAAAGAAAGGCAATAGTTTGTCCTGTTGCACTTCTCAGGGTAGGTCTGTAAAGAGTGCAGGATGGCAGAGAAATTACAAATCCCAGTGGTGGACACATGGATTGGAGAGCTACCCTGTCCACCAGGTGGGATGGGATCAAATGTGGCAGGGTCCCCGTGCTGCTGCTCTGCCACAAGGGAACCTTCACAGCCACACATTTGCAAGGATGCCACTGAGACCCCATACGCACATCTCCCCATGGCTGTTGGCTGGCTGAGCCCTCCCACTGCGGGTGCAGCTTGGGGTGTCCCTGCCTGCTGACCCACAGGCAGCTCAGTCTGTGCTCTTCCCCTGCTCCAGCTGGTGGTCTTGAGCCATTAGTGAGGCTAGAACTCTGTGAGCAGGGTGCAGCTTTCAAACCCAGCCTCTTGATACAGACTGCCAGTGAGGCACAGGGTTACCTTGCTCTATCCATATCTGCAGGTTCTGCTTGGGTCCAGTGGGCTCAGAGCATATCTGACTGAGATCCTCCAAGCACACATTGCCTCCAGAAGACCAGGCTTTCAGCTGATTTTCAGACCTTATCCCCTTGCAGTCTAATGCATCACAGCTGCTGGAAAGCTGCCCCGATAGCTCTGTCTTCCCTTCAACCCTATGACCTGTTTGTCCTTTTCCCTTATGTACAGAAATTCCCCTTCTTTCTGCCACATGCTCCCTCTTCTGACCTCATCATCACTTCACCTATCCCCCAGCCCTCTCCACTTTGCTCCAGGTTCTTTAGTCTTTTCCATACCCTCCCCACCTCCCCTTACAAGGGGGAGTATTTTCCAGCCCACCACAAGCATCTGCAGCATCCTGGTGCTGGTGAAATGCCAAACCTCCCACTCTAAGCAGCGCACACAACTCTGAGCATGAGACAATCAGGAGAGAAAGAGGGAAGGGGGAAAGTATTGACAGGAGTAAATTGAGAGAAATCATAAAGCTTAAGCAGAAAGAAAGCAGTTTGAAAGGTAAAGTATTCAGAGAAAGCCCTTTCCTGGATGAATCTAATTGTTTTGTTATCTTTACCCACCAAAGCATTTACTTTGGTTTGTCGCCCGATCCACAAACACTTTCGAGGAGATGACATTACCGAAAGGCAGGAACATCTGCATCAGCTCAGCATCCCCAAACTCCTGGGGCAGATGGTAGATAAACAGGTTACAGCCCTCTGGTCCTATCAAGAGAAAAAGAAGACTCATGAATGAAGAGAAATAGGATATGAGAAAGCACATGGTGGAGATTTACATTGACATCTTCACTCTCTCTGATTGGTGAAGAGTCACCTCTAGGAAGCAGCCTGTAGACTCTTAGAGGAATGGACAAAGCAGAAGACCAGGAACTCAAAAAGTCACCTAGAATCTATGATAACTTCATTAATCTTCCCAGGAGAGACTTCAGGACAAAATCTAGAGGCAGAGGAGAACACCACCACATGTGGCTATGGAAAGGCAGAATGGAGGAATAACAACATAAAGAATGAAAGAATATGGTTCATAGTTTTTCTTTGACCCTTGTAACCCACAGGGACATTTTGTTCTGTAGAATTTTGCATTCTGCCCCCAGCTTGACTCAGCCTGAACACTATCCCAGATTGGGACATTTTGGCCATGTCCTCCATTCTAGAGGGCTCTTCAGGAGACATTACAGATGGATTTAAGTCCTAATTATTAAACAAGAGGAACTGGCTTTTTTGCTTCAATGTTGTAACATATATTTATATAGATTTCAGAGGGTGCTTGGGAAAATATCCAGAGAGGAGTCGTCAGTTGGAATATGAAGTTTTGTTGAAGTAGAAACCCTCAAAAAATGTTCTGTTGAAATTGTATTTTGGGGCAGAAAAGGGAGAACCTACCTCTAGGTCAAAATAGCCTAGAATGAACCTTTTCAACCCAACTCTTGTTTTTAAGCATGCTATCCTTGTGTAACAGTCTTAAGGGAGCAGGTGTGTCCAACTGTTTTTGTTGAAAAAAATTAAACACTTAAAACCTTAAACACCTTTGCAGTGTTCAATAGCTGGAAACTGTACAGTTTGAGGAGACAGGGACTGCTTTTTTCATGATCTCATTTCCAAAGGTACTTCCAGCTGATGCCGAGCTCTGCACTGGCCTCAACAGGTAACTCCATTTCTGCTTTGCTCAGGGGAGTGGAGATGAAGGGTTTACACTGCATGCCCTTTGCCAAAAGGGTAAAAGGTCAGAGAGAAGGAGGGTTTCCTCCTTCCCCCTAGTCCATGTGCCTACAGCCCTGTGACCTGACTCAGTCAACTTTGCCCTTTTTACGTCTGTGGGGAAGGAAAGGGTTTTTTAATACTCTCGTTTTCTTCATCAGGGCATAATTACAGTGTCATAACACAGCAAATTACAACTTTGCCTTTCCTGTTAGGGAGAGGAGTTCGCCTAGATGCTCCCACCTTTTATTAGCCATTACTCATCCCCCCGGCTGGCAGGAGAAGTACGGTGAAGTCAGGATTCTGGCAGATGCCCATTTAAAGCTCATTAAAATTCCTGGGCCTCAGCATGATTGAAGTCACAGGCTCTCCACATTTCCTTTTGGATTAATGGAAAATGAAGCCCTAATGAATATTTGCTAAGCACAATTTTCCCCACTAATTTGCTAAAAGGACTGTCATGAAGGAACAGCTGATCCTTTGCATCTTGTGCATTTCCTAAAGGTCAGGAGGATGGTAACGGGGTTTCTTCCAAATGTGGGGGATAGTGGTATGGTGGGATAATTAACTAATTAGGCACCCGGTCATCTGCCTAGCTAAATTACTTTTGAACCTCAGTGGCCCACAATCAGGCTCCCTTATTTCATGCCAAGCTTTTCCAGCTTCCCCCCACCTCCTGTCTGCCTATTCTTTAGTCTCCTCACTGAGCAACTATCCTTTCTCCAGTCCTTGCTGCCATTTGCTTCTGCACAATACAGAGTTATTGGCATGGCAAACTAGATATGAAACAGTCTGAAAGTGTTAAACAAACACCAATCCCCTTAGGTGTCTGTTTAAATTGAGAAAATTCTGCCCAAGAGAAGACCACAGTCCAGAATAACAGAGAAAAAATTCATTCCTTCATCTGAACATGCCCCAGAGCACTTCTGCTGTGGGATTTGAGATCCACATTATAATAGAATGGGTAAAACCTTGGCTTTGCTGCAATTGGTGGCAAAATTCCCACTGACATCACCAGAGCCAGCAGTTTGCTCTGTAGAACTGGCCAATTCTTGCAAAATACCAGCTGCATTTCCTGGGGTCTTGGATGTGTTGTGCATGAGTACGGATTCTGCCTGTGTGTGCTGAGAAACACCTACCAAAGCATAAGGCTGACCAGGAGGCACACAACTTCATCTAGACCATGTTTAGAAGCTGGGCTCAAGGAGAGAACAACCCTTAGGTCACCTTGAAATCAATTTTTCCTCATGCACCTCAGAGTAAGAGGCCAGAGGAGCAGGATGTGAAAAAGCAGGGACCATCCTCAAAGCCCAGCTCAACTCAGAAATGTGCCTGGGAAACCTGTGCTGTGGCTTCCCATACTGACACAGGCATTCAAGGTGAACCTCACTTCACTCCCAGTTACAGAGGGATTTTTTCTAATTTCCAGTACTGAAAATACCACCTGCTTCTGAGGAAAAAAAAAAAAAAGGAATAGTTTATTTGTTTTGTCTCCCTCACATATTAAAATTCTGCCATTAGAATTTAACAAGCAATTGTTTGTTAAATCCATCTGTAAGTTCCCCATTGCAGTTAGAGTCCTTGGAAAGGAATTCACAGAATGTGATCTATCTCATCCCTTCTACCATGTTGCATTTTTTTTTCCTAATTCAAGTTAATTTGGTCACTCCGTAAGAGACTGTGCATTTGTGTATATGGCTGTCTCATTGTATATACATGTATAATTTCAAGAAACTAATGACACGACATCAGGAAGAAATTCTTCATTACAAGGGTGGTGAGGCCCTGGCACAGGCTTCCCAGAGAAGCTGTGGCTGCCCCATCCCTGGAAGTGTCCAAGGCCAGGCTGGACGGGGCTTTGAGCACCCTGATCTAGTGGAAGGGGACACTGGCCATAGCAGGGAGTTGGAACTATGGTTTGTAAGGTCCCTTCCAACACAAAGTATTCTATGATTCTACAAGTGCTTCATTTCAGAGTCCTGTGAAGATCTAGGTTAGTTCTTGGTGCACAAACACAAGGAGTGTTAATGGACTTGCTCAAGCTCAGTGGAGCAAGAGGAAAATCACAGTGGGTATGAAAAACCTCACTGAAGACTTCAAGTAACTGGCTGGAGAGAAAGTTCTTGTTTTGAACAGAGTTAATGCATTATTTTAGATCGGTATATTTGGCAGTTCAGGACTGAATAGAGTAATAAAATTATTTACTACAGGGTTTACTTTTGTTTTCAAACAAGCTGTGAGCCAGCTTGAAATCTAACCCTCATGACACCTTATGAGAAAAGAATCAAGTTTCATTTCTACACTGTCTACCATCCTCTTAGTTTTATGACTTTACATTATACATACTCCTGTCCACTTATACACAAGAGGAACCAATAGCCTCAATTCTGACAAAACAGAAAGCAGAGCTCTAAGGCATGTGTAGTTTGTGAATGGTCTGTAGATCACAGGCAAACAGTGCTGCATAAATAAAAAACCTGTCACTGAGGGCACATGGTTGATTTTACTTGGTTGGACCTGCATTTCTAAGCCATTGCTCTGCTCAGGCTCCTCACACTTCAGCTCATTGTTAGTTTTTTAGAACAGGGACAGCTGCACACCCACCCTATCACTGAGTGCCCACTGTCAGCATGAGTGAACTCCATATACCTGTTCTGACATCAGCTATGTATCATAGCACCCCCAACACTGGGAGGCAATGTCATAAGGAAAGGCTATCATTATGCTTGTTTTCCAACAGTAATTAAAACTGGACTGTCTCATAAGGTTGTATGAAGTTAGCCAGCAGCACTTTGGTCGGCTGCACACCTTACCTCTACAGCAAAGACTCAGAGGCTGGAATTTCATTCCTTCTTCTGCATCAGCTTGCTATTCAGTCCCCAGCATGTTTGAGAACAGGGCACATGAGAGTCATAAGCCTGTATCACTTTATTTTAATATGTAAGTGTACTTCTGAGTTTTAGAAACTACAGCAAGATGAGTAATACCATACAAACTTAAAATTTCCTCCAAGTGTTGTGTGGTTGACATGGTCTGAACCAAGTTTTCATCTCAAGCTTTGATAGTTTTGGATCTGTTCCACCCCATGCGCCCTGTCAGCTGCCAGCAGCCTCAGTGCTCATGTGGAAGTAATGACTAATCTCTACAGGAATGTTCCAGCAGCCAAACATCTCTGGGCTTGTTATCCAACTGGGATCCAGGAGCAGAGAGTTAGCATTGTTATTAACAACAGGATCAATGGTGTTACTGTTGTGGTAGAGTTGGTTCACTAATGAATCAGTGTTTGTGCACATCCTTGGAAACATAAAGTACTCGTTTCAGCACTGGGCACTATTATTATTACTGTTCCCTCCTGCTGTGTTTTTCTGTTAAAAGTTAAAGATGTTTAAAGGTTTTGACTCTCTGCTGAAAGGGAGTGTTGTGTCTCAGAGACTATCACCCTCACAAGCAGCAGAGAAAGCCACAGCATCCTAACGTTGCAGGAAAATGAGGGACACTGGGAGTGCCAACCTGCACTGGACTAGTCATTCATCTCATACCTCTGACCCCCAACCACCCTCATCCTCAGTACCAGCTGCTCACAGAAAGCAGCAAAGAGTTATGAGATAACTTGTCCACTGGGTGACACTCACTCCTAACCCACAGAGACATGTCGTGCCTTGTGAACACAGGGATCTTCAGGCAGAGGGTCTTCAGGGTGTGCACCACAGCCTTCCCCTGCTTCTGACGGTTCCTGGCACAATGCTACACTGAGCAATGATCTGCTCGCCATTTTGTCCTGTGCTTAATCTAGCCCCAGTAAGTAATAAAAAGCAAAGTCCTTCAGCATGGGGGAAACATCTCTGTAATGATACGATAGGTCTGTGCATCTGTTCTCACAGCAGGGACATGTACTAGAGCTAATCAGGAGCTGGAAGTTGCGTTCCCCAGGAAATTCTGACATAGGAAAAAAATTAATTCCAAATTAGATGGAAATGCCAACATTTCTAATTTTCTTACAGAATGAGATTTCTCCCCCAAAGTAGTTCTAGGCCATCAGGAGGTTTTAGTTTGATAGTGTAATCTTGATTCATTTAATTCTGACTCTTACACTATATTAAAATATTAAATGTAATTACATATATATAATAACACATATAATATTGAATATATATAAATTAGTGATCTAATAGAGGATAAAATTTAAAATATATCTATTTAAAATGAGGATTGCTAAGCTGGAGCACCTGACTTTAAAGCCTAACTTTGACAAGCAGTCCCTTCCTGTCAAGAGGGAGCAGTAGACTCCTTATAGGACAATAGGAACTACCGAAGGGGGTTACCTCTGAGGATTCCACTGCTCCCCATTGACTGTAAAGGAAATATTACAAGGCACAGAAGTATCTCAAAGCATTTACATGCAATAATGTTACATTCACCTCTCCTTAGTTTTCATATCTTCAGTGAAGCCATTGAATCCTGTGGACTAGATTATCCAGGCTTCTCTCATAGTCATTGTAAAGAAGTAGGTACTTTTACTAGATGATTTGTCTCATCCTGATATAGAGACTGTGCTCTGCAAGATTTGATTTCTGTTTCCAGATTATCAGTGGATGCTGAAAGGACTAGATAATCTACTCTAAATAGCAGGTCCTTGATCTTCAAATAGCAGGTGTCTGAAATAATGTTACCATCTTTTAATGGAGTTTTCTACAAAACTCTTTATTTCCAATGCAATTGCATTTTTTGCATGCTTTCTTGTTGCTTGTCTCAAACACAGACCTGCACTGGGTGTTATTGCCCATGTTGCCAACAGGTCTTTCCATGGCACATCAGCATGCTCTCCTCCCTGGGGACTGAGGAATTCTCATCAGCAATTCCCCATGAGGATGTTTCTCCATACTATTCTTGGTGACAATGATGCTGTGCCACACATGGAAATGGAGAAAAACTCAGTGGACAGAGCAATCAGGCATTTAATGGATATTTTGGGTGTATGAGGAGGGGAACTAGCATGGTGGGGATGGCTTGAGGAGGTCACTCACCTTCTCTCTGTTGCTGTGGGATCATGGGAGGTGGCTGTGGGAACGCTTGGCTAATCTGGCCATAAGCAGCAGGATAAGCAGCTACAGGAAACAGAAAAGGAAAAAAGAAAAAAGGACATATTTCAGTGCTGGGAAGTAAGGAACTCTCACTCCAAACCACCATACCAAGCCAGAGATGGGCTCTGCCTCTGCATTTTGGCTCTGTGAAGGGCCACCCTGTGCAGCCTGAGATGTGGCAGAAGAACCACGGTTGTGCTTCAGAAGCTGCCACGTGGCCCTGCGCACCCACCCTCTCTCCCTTCATCTTCGTGAGCAGTAACACTGAGGAGAGCCATGCAGTGCTTATGTGGGTCTCTGCTGAGATGTCTCCCAGCAGACATGCATAACCATTCCAGATGGTGGCACAAACACATCCGGTCCCGAGCCCGGTGCACAGAGGTCCATGCTGACAGCCACGCGCAAAGACCGTGCACGTGTTTCCCCCATGTAATCTCCCCTGCACCCTGATTAATTTCCATGCTCATAAACACTGTACACATGTGTGCTTCCTCAATTCATGTGCCCACACAATGTATGGACACAATTGCATATGCACTCTTGGATATACATTTTCTTTCATGTCCATCGAGACGGCCTCTCTCTCACACAAACACAGTGGAAACAGTGAGCAGCAATTAAACAATTTTCCCCATCTCAGCTCCCCCACCAAGCAAACAAGGGGAGCCATTCACTACCACAGATGGTAGATGATGTGCCTTGCTGCTAAAAATACAGAGTATGGGTCGGCTGTGAGACCAGAGAGAAGGGGATAGGGGCCATGTGTGTGCAGAGGGGTTAATTAACAGCTCAAAGGGTTGAGCTGCTTCCCATCTATCAAACCTCACAAGCAATAAATGACAATAACTAAAACACTGGCAAATGAAGCCCTACATGGAGAATTAAATTAACTTTCCAGATACAGCGCTGACATGAGATAATAGCCATTCCTCAGTGGGAGCCATGATCACTCCAGTTACCACAGGAAATAATGACTTTGGGGTGGCAGCTTCCTCGCAGCATTGGCCATGGACACCTCATGAGGAGAGGCTGAACATAGCAGGGTCGTGGTCTGCCCCAGGTCACTTTGGCTGGTGTCAGTCCATCAACTGCAAAGGAGCTGCTCAGGATACAGGGCAACATGAGTGGAGGCTGATCCACTGGGAGCTGTGGAGAAATCTGCTGGAAAGCTGTGAGAATGTCTGCATAGTTCCTAAGCAAGCCTCTAAGACTAAGTAACTGGGGTATGGCCAGTAGATATACTCTGAAAAAATGGGTATGTGCAGGCATTCCATACCATGCCAGGCACAACAGCAGTGGCTTTGCAGGGTCTGGTCACCTATTTTCCCTCTTTGCTACTGCATTCAGGAGACCTGCAATAGAAAGTGGCCTCCAAAGCATTGGCCTGATTCTGCACTTGTGCACTGTGCTAAGGCAAATTAGACATGGTCCTGACAATGAAGCTTCACTGAGGTGCAGGTCAGTGGGAGCGTTGCCCTGGGAAAAGGAGGAGGTTGCTTCCTTTGTGCAAACTTAATCTGGGAGTTTGTCACCCCCAGCTTTCCCCTGTATCAGTAAACACATCCCTTCCCTCAGCCCTCTGAGGTATATTCAGAGATTATTGGTTTTACAGAAGAGAAAGGTTTATTGGGAGAAAGTGTTAATACTAACGACCTGCGTACTGCTGCACTCCAGCGTAGGCTTGCTGCAAGGGGTCTGCTGCAGTGGGGCTCTGTGCTGTGGAGACATAAGAGAGAGAAGGAATTCAGGGGTTAAAATATGATAGGCACTCTCCCTTTTTCTTTCATCATCAATATGTGGTATGAGACAGACAGACCCAGGGGCTGAGGGTTGTAGAAGAGGAGCAGCTTGCCTCACCCTATGGACAGGACTACACAGAGCCTCCCAGGATGTCCAAGAGGGTTCTGTCCCCCAGCCATCACCCTGTGAGACCTCAGAGCAGAGGGCAAATAAACCTCTCTCCTCCTTTCCCAAGCTTAAATTATGGATCTGCACTGATCATGCAGATTTTTGGCATTGCAGTAATCAACCCCAAAAGAGCCCTCATCTTAAGCCAGGACTGACACTGTGATAGGTGCTGTGCAAACTCAGATCTCAGTGACAGCTACAGTCACATGAAACTTTCAATCAGAGCAGAAAACAACAGGGGCATAGCAGGAGGAAGGAGAAGAGAACAAAGCAGTGGCTCCTGTCATCCCCACATCCCTTCGAAGGATTGTGTTGCTGCCAGGCAGCCCCTTGTGAGAGAGAAGAAGCTACTTGGGGGGGCGGGGGACACCACTTGTCTGCTCCAGGGAGGATGCTGTGAATCTCTGCGTAAGGCATGCAGTCTCTTGCTGGCTTCAAAGTGCATTTTCTCTCTTTACAAGTGCGTATTCCTCCCCACTAAAACTGTTTATTTTTGTGAAACTTTGAAGTCTTGCTCAAATACAACCAAAGCTAGTTAAGATTTTTTTTTTCTCCTTTGGTTGATAGGGAGGAAAAAAGAGAGAAACGTGTTGGATAAGCTCTTTCTTTATCTGCAGCAATAAAAAATTTAAAGCAAAGCTTGGCTGAACCTCCAGTCCAAATGTCACCTTGGCCCTAATATTTCACTTCTTATTATGAGTTTAATTTGTATTTATTGGTGCTGCACAGTTCTACATTTACACAGTCCCTCCGGCTTATTTCTTTGTAGGATGATCCCTTAGGGAGCTGCCACTTTCCCACATCCATCCCACCTTTTTCCTTCTTACCCGCACAGAGGTGTGGCTGGAGGCAAGGCTTGGAGGATGCAAAGGTGGGGGCCTCTTGGAAGGAAATCTGGTGCCATACACCTATCCAAGGAGAGACACTGACTGTATGGCAAAGTGTGGGGGAGGTTGTCAAACGTGAGTATTACAGACCCAAGGAACATGGA
This sequence comes from Formicarius rufipectus, assembly GCA_013399695.1. Taxonomy (NCBI): domain Eukaryota; kingdom Metazoa; phylum Chordata; class Aves; order Passeriformes; family Formicariidae; genus Formicarius; species Formicarius rufipectus. Next base: position 27,057 of record VXAU01002831.1, read on the forward strand.
CAAAGTGTTTTCTTACAGATAGAAATACCAGCTTGAAACGTAACTTTAAAGATCACTATTGGTCATGATAGAAGCTTGTAAGGTCTTGCACTTTTCTCCCAAAATACAAGGAGGAATGGTGAGAAGACCAAACTTTGAGGCAGCAAACCCAAATAGCTGGCTTAGGTTGTGTACATTTTGGACATTACTGGATCATGTGGACTTTGAGGATGAGGTAGTCACAGAGAGAAATAAGTGGGATTGCAGTCTTTGGTTGGAACGATTACCTGGATAACTTTTGGCCAGTTTCTCAACATGTGTGTATGTGAAATGGGAAAGCACTGTCCTACTGTAAGGATTTTCACTTCTCTAAGAAGGGGTGTTTGAGGAAAATACATTAAAACCTATGGGAAACCAGTGGAAAGTATAGTAGGGGTGCAAAGCTATATTTTTAAAGAGTAGTTGTTCCAGGAAACTAGAGGAAATTGTTGTAAAGTATAAAAATTGTTTGCACTTACTCCTGTCTTCTTGAAGAAGAAACCAGTTAAAGTCTATTATTTTTAACCTCTGCTCAAATCTGTTTTCCTCAAAAAACAGAATGTTGATCATATTGTTCTAAAAGAAAGCTCAACAGCTGTGAAAGGTTCAGTGATACACCAGCTCCCACACCCCTTTGGGAGAATACATCATAAAATGTGGACCTTCAAAAATAAACAACTACTGTCAGGTAGAAGATATCTTCTGAGAAAGATGAGGGAACCTGTGGTGAGATAAGCTAATCTTTATAAGACAGTTATGGTCTTGCAGACTGCAGTAAAGGAAATGATCTCCCATCTCTGCTCCAAAGGCAACTGCCCTTGCTTTGTTGCACTCATCTGTTTATAGAGCCAGATGAAGAAGTTGTCTATGCTGCCCAGGAAACACAGTTACAGCATTTCATTCCTTTCCAGATGAGTCTGGTTTGGGCATGTCTGTTCTCTCTCTGACCTGCTGACAATTAGCAATGGCCATCACTTTGCTGATACAGGAGAAGTCACTAAGCAGGACCTATCTAACTGTAGTCCTTTTCTTTACTTCTTGTCTTATCTGGGAACATATGAGAACTGCCCAATCTTCCACCTATAGCTGAGTTCTTCCTGAACAGGACCACCTGGCTCACTGCAGAGCTGCTCTCCTTACCCCATCTGTGGATATCTCACTGGCCTGTGGAACCATACTTTGACCATCAGAACTAAGGCACACTCTGCTTAGGAAATATACACTGAAAATCATGCTTCATCTGTAAGATTAAATATCAGAACTGGACAAATACTTTTTTTTTTTTAAAGTGTTTGGGACAACAGGACATTATATGCAGCCTTTCCCCCTTCCACATGAAAGCTTTTAGAGTTCATTATTTTCCTCACTATTAATGATCTGTCATCAACGGTAACATTTAAACAGTTGTTTCTTTCTCATGAGGCTGCCTTGTACCACAGATCATGCATGGAATTTCCTCTTGGCTCACAGCATGTGCAAGCCAGTGGGAAGACTCTGCCCTGGTTCAGTCAGCTTTGTTCCAAGCTGGAAATCACTTCATTACAAGAAAAATAGATGCAAAGTAACTGCTCTAGCACATAGGGCCTTAACACTCACCCAACCATGCCTAGATGCTCTTGAAAAGAAGAGAGCCTAAAGCACCTCTAGGGATGCAGCAACTTGACTTGGGGCTCTGTGTTTTAAGTGTGGTCTCACACCATACCTTTGGCCACTTGGGAAAAGCAGTTGTGGTAAGTCACAACCATCAGGAACTTAATTTGGAAGCTATTAAAAACAAAAGTGATGACCTCTGCTCACTGAAGAGCTCTCCTTTGTTAGCTTGAAGATTATGTTTACTCAGCAAAAGAAGATGTGTCCTCAGTACAGTGGATGTGTCTGTGCTGGCCAATTCAGCCTATGAAGGGGCAGGGACACAGACTCCAGGGTTGGCTGGACATCCTGCCAGGAAGACAAGGGATCTTGGGTAGCCATGAGCATATCTTCATGCTCCTTCTCAGTCTGCCAGAGGAATTAAACCTAGCAAAAGGCCTATCTGCCTGTACTCCCAGCTGTTGCACGAATGAAGCCAACAGTTGGTATTGATCCAGAAATCTCAAGACACAGACATTTGAGAAAGTTGTGGCCATGCTGTGTTCAGTCAAGTGGCAGCCTTCTTACATACTTGTGACCCATGAGAAGTTCAGTAAGGGTTCAGATGTACATGGAGCTCATGGTCCAGAGTCATCATACTGCAGGGGTTACGTCTGGCTGTAGCACATCACTTGCTAAAATTCAAAGTATTGGAGAGACATGAGCCATTTCTGTGTCCCAGCACAAGGATACCATGAGGCAAGGTTGCTGTATTCCTTTGTAAGATACACAGCCTAATAGAGTGTGTGCCCCTGTGACCTTCACATAGATCATTGGGTAGGAGAGTTACTGTGTCTCAGCCACTCTGGCTCCTCATCCAGCTTGCCACTCCTCTTTGTTATTGCAAGTAATAGTTGAACATAGGCATGTGGGGCTGGGAACAGACCTCAGCTCCTCAGCTGTGTGTGCTGCCTGTGTTAGGGTGCAAGCCCACAGTGCCCACAAGGTAATCAGCTGAGTAAGAGCTGGGAAGAACTATAGGGATGTAGGAGGCATATATGGAGATCATAAAGCACCTTAAAGGGGCTTTTCATCCAGAACTAGCAAGTGTCTAAGTTGTAACATCATCCAAAGATCTTGGATGTGGTGGTAACTCTCTGAGAAAATGTACCTATGGGTAACATCTGGAGCAGTTTTCCTTGTGATCAGACTCATGGAGATGCCATGTCCCACTAACAGACATTTCCAAGATTAAAGGTGATGTAACATACATGCTGAGCATCACCTGGCGAAAGGAAAAATGCAGAGAGGTTCCTGAGAGGCCAGAGGACAACTATCAATCATGTCAGCCCTACAGAGTCCCTGTGGCCTTGCTGCTTTGCAGGAGCTGAGGATCCGGCCTTGCCAGGGCAAACTAAAGGTGTACTGTGAAAACAGATGCTAATAGTAACTTCATTTGGCAGCTCAGGGCAAGAGCCTTATCCCTCGACATCTCCTCTATATTAATTTGATCATTTCCATATCTCCACGGGAAAAAACCTGCTCGGATACAATTGTCTCTTTGCAAGACAATCCTGGCCAAGATGCCACAAGGTGACCATGGCAGATAACCTTCCATAAACCTGAAGACATAAAACAAGCCAATGACCTACTATATGGCCATAAATATAAATTTAACGAAGGCAGCACTTATTCATTAGGCAGAAGTCAAGAAATGACTCCCAAGTCCTTCAAAGAAAGTAGATCTGTTAATGTCACTTTCCAAATCCTCTGCCTGATGTCAAAAACCAAAGATGACTTCCCAAGTCAGCATGAAATACCAGTTCTTTAAAATTAACACCAGGAAATTTCTTACTACTGATATATCTCTAGATTGAAATCCAACTTTTTAAAGGGGCATTCAGTTAGTGTTGGGCCTGACATTTAGCTTTTGTCAGAGAGAGTGAACAAATGGAGGTGGCAGAATGAAGCACATTGTTAAAAATAAATAAAATTGGTTTAAGTTGTGTTCTATAAAGAATCTTTCCTGAGATGTCAGTAGCCGTGCTAGAGTGTCTGGCCAAGGCAAGCTATTATATGGGTGCCTCAAGTCAAAATGGTTGTAGGGGACAGGGGGCTGGAGTCTGTTGTGGTGGTCAGGGGTGTAAATCAGGAGGATCTGCACTGAAGTAAGTGGGCTGGTGAGGGGAAAGGATGATGGATACTGCCTAAACTATCAAAAGAGGGTTTCTATACCCCTCAGTGGACTATGGGACAGCCTCCCTGTCCCAACTCAGGGTACAAGAAAGCCCAAGTGTTCTGTTCTATGAAACCAGAGGGGGCCAGTGCTTGTGAGACACAAAAGTAGAGTCTGGCATATTTTAGGCCCCTAAGGCACCTTGGGATTTAACTTTGGTCAAAGCAGTCAGGTTATACCTACATGATATTCTCCCCACTCCCTGCTTCTGATAGTCTGCGCATTTTCTGACAGACATGCTCAATCCCATATATTTCACTCTATTTTGCAGAGATGCTTCCTATAGGAGTCTGAAACTGCATGTTATGAACTGGATTCACAGATTTGTGCTCTTCCCTATCTATTCTTTCCTCCTGCTGTCCTGGAGGTATTTTACACCTCTCCCAGGAGCTGCAGCTTGGCCACTATCACCTTTGGGAAGGTGGATAGGGGAGGATGGTGATCAAAGAGAGGCAGTGCTGTTCAGTTAGTGTGGGGGGTAATAACATAATGAGAGCAAAAGAGAAAAAAATCTATGTGAAGGCCAGGATTAAAATAAATAAATAACTGAGTGGGAGGGCTCTATTCACCTTCTCCTTAAATCCAATTTAAATCACTCTCTACAGCCCTAATCTATATCCATAATTATATCATTTCATACAACAAGCTTGCGAGAGGTCTTAAGAAATTTATGCAGATTAAAATTCATGGGTGCCATACTACAGATTCCATATTATTAAGATTGATTAGGACAGCTGATGCTGTGATTAAAGAAGCCAGCGTTTACTGTTGTAATTAATTAGGTATTCAGACACAACAATAACTGCAATAACAGAAAGGATGTGCTGATCTGGCAGAAAACAGAGGTTGATCCTGTGTTTTATAGTCTAGTTTTGCCATTTAGGGGTGGACACCACTCAGTTAAAGACATGTTGTCCCATTGTTTCTTCCTCCATACTTCAAAAGAACAAAAAAACACAGGGTTTTTGTACCCTCTGCTTCATCCTGTTAATAGGAAAAACCATTTTGGTAGCATCCCCAGGTATTGTAGATGCTTGCTTAGGACAACATATAAAATTCATTTAGTTCAGTTCTGGAAACCAAGAGTATCTTCTTTATTCTCCTCATAGTCCTGCACTTAAGCCCCATCCCAAGTCAGGTCCCTTCTGAGATGGATGCCAAAAAAGACATGATGGGAGACTCATCTGGCAATGAAGAGCTTCCAGTGAACAAAGCAAGAAAGATGCAGAAGCCTCAGAAATGGAGACAGGTGGATGTGGATAGCCAAGGTGACCAACTAATTCAGTAGCAAAGTCAGGGCCAGACTTCCCTCTCTTTACCTAAGGCCATAATCACAGAAGCCAGGGTGAGGTTTTAAAAGCTATTAAGTCCATATTTTGGGGGAGCTTAGTTTAAGCCATCTTTAAAAATAAAGCTCAAGGTCTTAACTCACATAGATGCTACTTTAAACTTCAGCGTAGAGCCTGATTTGTGTTCACACCTTCCTCCAGATCAGAGGAGAAAACACTTCGGCTCTGGAAAGGCTCACACAATTGCCTTAAACAACCTCATTCATTTCAGCTGCGGTATGGTCATTGGAAGTACATGGCATCATTAAAGACTACAATTGAGGATGGCAACTTGTTATTATATTTTTAATGAGTGCATTCCTTCATTTATTTATTTTACCAGTAAAGCATGGTTTATGGCACATGGCAGATTGTTACAAATGGTTCAAATAAAAGCTTCCTAGTCATAATGATGTCTCAGGTGCTCACTGTTGCAGTTTTGGAACTGCTGATACAAAATATGAACAGGAAAGCTCTCGCCCTGAGATTTAGGGTGGATAAACAGAACACAGCCAGAGATTTCCTGTAGTGAGGAATTTAACCCCAGGGTAACTGAGCCAGGGACATTTCTAGGGCATAGAGTTTGTCTGGACTGAATGATGTGGGGCTTGTTTTCATCTTGTACCTTTCACAGGTGCAGGCAGGTCCCGCTTTTTCTGTTGTCCTGATTCAACTCCTCTCTAAACTCCTCTTTAATGACACCTTTCAGGCTTGAATTATCAGAGTAGACATTGGGGTGTTGAAAGCCAGTCCTTTTCTTTCCCGGCACAAGGGAAGCCCTGATCTTTCCCAGTGCCACTGGATGGTGACTGCTGTGATCAGGACTGACAATGGACTCACTGGTCTGGAACAACAGCCCATCAGCAGTATTGCTAGTGATTGACAGGCTGATAGATAAGGCTGTCATGTTATCATGCCAGCAACTCCTCCCCCACTGAATTAGCTTGGGTAATAATAATAATTATACATGGAATTTGAGTCCTGTCTCTGCTGGCAATGGGTGATATTAGTGGCTGCCTGATATCTCTTTGTTGAGCCAAGGAAAATGAATTGATGGCCTTAGATCAATTACTAAGACATGAATTGCTACAGAACACAAATTCACCTGTGGGGCCCACCTTCACTGCCAGCCTCCAGAGGCTTGTAAAAGTGGGCGTAAAGGCTCACCTGCCCACTGCTACCAAGAGCTAGTCCTCACCAGAGAGGGCTGGACCCTGAATAGAGTATGAAGTGGAGGCTGCTGTCTTGCTAGCCCACATGTACCCACTGTGTGGATGGAGAAAGTCCTGCCATGTGTGCAGAGAGGAGACACAGAGCTAGTCCTGGCAGTGGTGAGCAGTCAGAAACAGAACCACTGCGTGCCTGAAAATAGTAAAGGAGATGACACATTTTTAATGTATTAGGAGGAACTAAGGGAACTTAACTTTTGTTTTCCTCAGCAGCCTAAACCCAGACCAAATGCAATGAATCAAGATCACAGGATATCCTGAACTGGAAGGGATCCATAAGGATCATCAAAGTATAACCTGGCCCTGCACCAGAGAAGCCCAAGAATCACTCTATGTGCCTGACAGCATCGTCCTAAGGCTTCTTGAACTATGTCAGGCTTGGTGCTGTGACCATGTGTCTCTGGAACCTGCTCCAGTGCCCAACACGCTGTGGGTGAGGAACACTTTCCTAATACCCAACCTAAACCTTCCCTGACACAGCTTTGTGCTCTTCCTTCAGGTCCTGCCACTGGTGACCAGAGAGAAGAGATCAGTGCTTGGGCATCTGTTTCCCATTGTAAGGAAGATGAAGAACTCAACATCTGTGAAAGCATGCCCCAGCTCCAAAAAGGTGACACACCACTGATCCATCTCTGGCTCTGGCTAAGCTGTACAGCACTTGGCACAGGAGAAATATGGATGTATGATCCTATTTGGTGTATTTCCACTTATTTCTGGGCACATGACTGGGCAGAAGATCAAGGAGCAGTCTTCACTTTCTGGGGAGCTTTGCTTTGTTCCTTCTTCAAGTTCCCTCATTTCACTGATTCTTTGACAGCCAATCTCTTCTCTCTCTTGTTTGCTGCCCTTTGGTCCCAAGATTTTCTCATCTCTCTCTCTTCCCTTCTCTTCCCAAAGAGGCTTTGTCTTTGGAATGGGCATTTTGTCCATTCCTTCACAATGTAGCTCAGTAGGGCAGGACCTGTTACCAGAAAGCAGAATTCTGATGATGTGAGACACAGCATAAACCAGTGCAGATGGTCTCTACTGTTATTGTACATCACACATGGTTACAAGAGAGGCTTTGGGCTCTGGGTGGCTAAGAAGCTTTGGCAGAAGAGCACAATCCCTGCTACTATGACTAATGTGGAAATGGCAAATGCTCTTGTGCTGCTGCAAAGTGACTCACAGTATCATGGCACAACAGATTATGCTCTTTGTTCCCACTATATATTGTGACACATTGCCACGTTCAATTGCTTTGCAAGCTGAAAGATTAAAGGGCAGGAATTAATATACAAAAAGGTCAAATCTCCAAAGGGGCTCAGACTAGTGGAAGGGGAAATACTTGCTGCCTTGTTATTCGCTCTGTGGCAAAATCTGCACTGAGGCATTATATACTGGCTGATCTTGGAGAAAGTGAGACCCTGGCTTGTAAAGAGTATGCCTGCAATGAACGGTTTTCCAGGGCTATTGCATGGATCCACAGACTGACCAGATTCACAGAAAAAGCCCCTGAAGGGACAGGGGCTGTGATGAAAGACCTGGTGAGTAGGGATGTTCAGCCTACTCTGGCCTTTGCCACAAAGCCAGGGATGGTTTGATGATCTGACACAAATAATACCATGTGTGTCCCTCTCCAGTCAAAGGGAATCTTATACAAGAAAAAAAAAAAAGCACAAGGGATGACAGAAGAAAAAAGTGAAATTAAAGAGTAAACAAAATTACATAATATGGACATGGTTTTAAAAAGACTGTGGATTTCTGGAGTCCTTCAGATACAGCATCAAAAGCATTATGGCAAGTCACAAAGGTGAACATGTAGACAAACTGCACAATTAATTGAATCTATCTGGGTCTGAATAATATGGATGGCATGCCTTTATAGATCTTCACTGTCCTGTTTTGTTATTTTCAGGCAACAAAAAATATTCTACTACAGGATATAATGGTGTGAGCCCAAGTTTAGAGGTTCTTCTGTGGAGTATGAAAGAGTATCTGAGAGCAACATTCAGGCTTTAAACAATATATGGCAAGTCATAATCATAGCAAGACTATGATTATGGACATAATACTGCAGCACTTTTAGCCACTTTAGAATGAGAGATATACTATAAAGGAAAGTTGTTTGGAAGATGCTGACTTTGGATGGCGACTGTCATGTTCTTTCCTTCTCTGTAGTGTTAATGTAATTGCATGCTCAGTTGTAATATTTTATTTCTACCCTTGCATTTAGAAACAGACTCACGCAGAACCACAGGACAGTGCCAGTAACAGATGCAACAGAGGAAAGTGCGAAAAATCCCATAATGAACAATGATGGAATAAGCTGCCCAGTGATGAAAATTTCTTTCTAACCCCAAGCAATTAGTGGCTGGCTTATATCATAAAGCATGAAGTTTTGTGTCCTATCTACATTTTTATCCAGTCTAATGTGGCTGTGGATGTTCTCATTACCCATATAAATGTCTAATCCTTTTATTTTTATGCTGCTAAGCTCCAGGACTCAATAAAGCCTGTGGCAAGGAGTAGAGTTTTGGAGAGTGTTTAAATGCTCATGAGAAGGAAGAGAATTAGATGGAGCAAACACATGATGTAAGCTACATGGGCTTGCTTTCAGTGTTTCAGGGACAGACAAAAGTAAAATGAGAGGTGAGTGTTTGACCTGCCACTGTTCCCTTTACACCTCTGCTATAACTTAAGATGTCACTAAGTTATGGGGAAGCTGAGCACTGAGAAAGACAAATATATTGCTGAAGACACACTGGGATAAATCCAAACATTACGCAGAGCAGACTATTTGGAAGTCAGCTTTGCTGGCAGAAAGGAGTCTCTCTGCCTGCAGTGAAGAGGAGCAAGGATGGCTGTTACCTTTGAGTGTGTCAGGCTGCTGGTGTTTGTGCAGGGACTTACTGTGAATTACTGGCTGAGCAAGTCTCTCTGAAACTTAGAGAAAATCAGATTAAGGTCATTGACTTTTATATAATCATGGATGAAATACCTAACTGAAAGACTTCTTTAATTATGGGGATAATTGGGGATAGTAACAAAACCTCAAGTCATTAAGATTCATCTAGAAAGAACACCTTTTCTCTGATATCCACAGTAATAGATCATGGAAGATTAGCTAAAGGGAGCTAGATAAACCAGGAAAAAAAAGATGGACATAGAAATGGATGAATAAACAGAGAGATGATAGACTGGCAAACAGGTAGATACTGAAATAAATGGACAGTAGAACAGATGGCTATGTTTATATAACCTTAAAGATATCGTGCTTCCTTGGTGCTATGGTTGAGCACACTGAGCATACTAAAGGCTCTTTGCAATCTTTTGGTGCCTTCATAAGAGTCCAAAAGCTCCCTAGCCCTTAAGCTGCTGTAAAAACTTATACACATGCCTAACCTTTAGTAGGTTTCAATTCTGCATAGGACTGAACTCCCAGTTACATGTTTGAAGATTGTTTGTTGGGAGGAGGATAATTATTTGCCAATACCTTAGTAAGATTTTTGTATTTCTGTGTTACGTGATATTTTTCCTTGTAGCTCAGAAAGTCCCCTGTGATGATGACTCTTCTGAGTTTTCAGAACTGGCTGAGATTGAAAGAACTATTTTTTTCTCAGGGGTTTGGCAGGCATTTTGGCCAGAGCATCTGACTCACTATTTGATTTCCTGAAAGACTAGATCAATCTAGGTGTGCCCACAGTAAAATACTCCTTTTCCAGCTGAGGAATAGGATGAATTAGTAACATTTACTTAAATTTTTGCACTGTGATTGTTACTCTCAGTATGTGTAGAGCAATGGTAAAACATGTCTTTCTAGCAAAAGTATAGCTTGGAGGAGAGGGCTATATCAGATCCTGAGGATACTGACAAAATGTGGGTGCACATTAAGAAATGATAAATTCCTGAGTTCTTAGTGATTAGAACCTAAGACTGTCCATATCTTTGTCAATACATATATAGAGGCAGATATGTATCCTTTAGCCTTCCTCCTTCATCCCTGACTGCCAGTGTTTGCAAAATCACTCCTTCAGTGTTGCCATCTTTGTGCTAAGCACAGTCTGAATCCCAGTTCTCGGGCAGTGTGACACAAAAGATTGAACCTGAGCCCATTCAGTGGTTATAGTAATGAAGCTTCAGTCTCCAGGCTTGGTAAGGCATCAGGATTCGGATGCAGTGAGTACTTTGGAGACCAACATTTGCTCTCTGCACACATGAAGCAGTTTGGGTCAGCAGACATGTGGACCCTTTGGACTCACTGTCCCAAAGCCATCTGGCCACAGGGGAATTCCAGGAGGAGTTACCAATGGTGGGTGCTAGCAGATGCAAACAGCCTAAGTACAGGTCCTTCAAGGCTAACAGGACCAAGACCACTGGGACTAATGCTAGGAGATCTGCCAGCATGAACTGGGCAGGACTAAGTTTTCAGTTGAAGCGAAACATGCTGATTGTCCTGACAGTATTCACCAGGCACTCTATCCAGCAGATGAGCACTCAAATATTCAGTATAAAATTTTTCCACCTCCAACATGCCCTTAATGTTTATTATCCATATTGAACTGTTTAACTACTGTAGCTGTGTAAGACCTAAAACACCAGTGCTGGAGTGAGCCCTGATGCTGTTGGGCATAATTGTTCTGAGGTGTCACTTGCTGGACAAAGCCTGTGGATGTGGACAGCCTTCCCTAAGACTGAGGGAGCAGGTTGTGGGCACAGCATTGGTCTGGCTTACCTGGATAAGGGTGAATGCCATTAGCAAACACGGCTTCTGCAGCTGGCTGCCCATTAGCCTGCGGCGGGAGGCCAGTGAAACCATTCACCCCAATTGGAGATGGGATGCTAGGCACAGCTGGTGCAGTTATGCCAGGAGGCGTGCTTCCACCTGCAAACAGGGAGGACACAGAATCAGAGATGGTGAGTACTGGAAACAACAAGAACATGGAGAAAACTGCTGACACAACAGCTGTGACCACCAGACAGAAACCTTCTGATAATCCAAGAAATGAAAAATCTCCCAAGCGGTTGAATAAATAAAGGGACTGCTTGCCATTGCTCCTCTGTTCAGAAAGCACTTAATCAAGGCTTGCAAATCTTTCAAATATTCTCAGCCCCATCTTTCTGCAGCAGTTCCTCACAGTTTCCCTTTGTAGCTCCGTGGCTGTACTATTTCCAGGACTACTCTGTCTGCACTCTCTCATGATACGTCTTTCACGTGCAAATTCATTCTGAACTTTCACAGCACTAAGTATCCTTAAAAGGCTTGGAAAGTTGATTTACAGCCTAAAGGTAGCCAGTAGTACTTTTATTTTTAATGTCACTCTTTGGGACAAACTTGGCATTATAAAGTTTTAACAGACTTTTCCCAATGAACAGGGGCAAATTTTGGGCAAGATCTGTTTCTATCATGAAATAATACTCCTTTCCTTTTTTCCCAGATGAATCCTGTGGGGGACCCTAATGCTACTATTTCAGAGGAACATATTAGTCTTTCTGTTTTGCATGGGATCTTGTCACCTGCTAGTAGAGAATTGTTAAATTTCTGATGGTAGAATTAAATCTCTCCGCTACCTCATTGTCTGCTCCTATGATATGTTTTAAATGACTTGACAGTCTGTTTTTCTTGTGACATATCCAGTATGGTTTTAGGGACCAAAAATGAGTTTTCAATGATCTTGAAATCTTATTTTTCTCTTGCTAGCTGTGTGTGGGAAGTTAAGCTCTTACCTTTGGTAATATCTTTCTGTGTCAGGGTATACTACTGATTGAAAACATAATTTTTGCAGTAACCTCTTTTTTAAACCAATTGAAGATATTTTCTTCACCACAGCAGCACTCCATGATGGGTAAGTCCAGCAACATACTTTAATGACTGCTTAAATCTGTGTTGGTGCTTTAAGAAAGCCAATACAGATGCGTGAGATGTTTTAATATGTTCAGATTTGAGTACTCCAAAAAACAGGCAGTATTTCAGCTCATTTCTTATACCCTGAGCAGACAAGCTGCTGCTTCCCCTTTGCTTATTTAAATGGTGTTGGCCTTTAAAAATGCCCTCTGTGGAGGTACAGGGAGCCAGCAGTGGCAACTGAAGTCCAAAGGCAATGCTCTTAGCATATGCCATCAGCTTGCAAATCACAAAGGCTACTTAAAATTTCAGTTGCTTTTCTGGATCTCTCCTTTATTTGCATAGAAAATGTAAGTAATTTTTTTCTAAAATTGCAACAAGGGATTTGTGCTTGATATTTTGTGCATGTCTAAGGAAGTTTAGGCATATTCATTGGAATTTTTTAATTTTCTTCTTATAAAGAACCCCCCTGGAGAGGTCAGATCTTTAGCTGGAGTAAAACTGGCATAATGCCACTGCAGAGAACAAATTGTGGTGGTGGATGCCAGTTGTGGATTTCATCCCTTGTTTGAGATCTCTTGCTGCAGCCACGCCAGGTGCAGATTTACAACATGGAGAGAGGGAGAACAAAAAGAATGAAGGAAGCCTAAATGCAGTTTCATTTCTAGCCCCTCTGTGCAGTTAACAGAGTGGCAAATCCACTGCCAGACCCACTTTTTACCCAGATTGCAGCAGAGATGGCAGAAATGTAAAACCTGAACCAAATTTTCAGAGATATTAAATTAATTGCCTCACAACAGACTGTTTTGTGAGATAAACCTGAGTGTTGAAGGAGAACTGTTAAAATAGCAGCAAGCAGCATTAAAATTTTTATGGTCTGAGTTACCCACTGGGACTGCTTATCACCATCCATTGACTGCAGGCCATCTAGGTGACTACTTTAAATGAGATGTTTAACTTTTGTACAACTAAAGACAGGTGAGACGGATACTGCCTCTCATCTGCCAGATTTGCCTGGATGAAAAACTCTCTGAGTCTGTAGGTCCCATGAGTCTGAATGAACTCATGGCCATGGCTTAAGGAACCCACTCTCCTAGAGGTGGGACACACAGGAAACAAGCTGGATTAGGAGGCTTGAAGATAGAAGCATAGAGGCACTGTGCTGAGCCAATACCTCCAAAGACTCTAGGACTCCTGGGTTACCAGAAATCTTTTTTTCTAGCACAATATTTCCTTTGCTTAAGAAAGATCAATACACTTCCTTTTTATTTTTTCAATGTTCCAAACACTTTTTTCTAATGCCTATTTTTTTTTTCCCAGAGAACTTTGAAATATTTCATTTTCATTCCAAGGCAGAACAAAGATATACTTCAATGACTAGAAATCCTGCTATGAAGCAGAATGATCATTTTCCATTTGGCTTTCTGAATGCTAACAAAAGCCAGCAGGAGAATTCATGTTAGGCTTCAGATATCTCCTGGCTACTCAGAAATCGCTGCTAGTGTTGTAGGTTTGTTTGCTCAGACATTATGTGAAACATTTTCTATGCATCTTATAACATGCTTTTTGAGTGTTGTAGTAATACAAGGAGTAATTTCAAAGTCTAAACATTTCTCCCAAGGAATAATTGTCAATGGATATTTCCACAGCCCACCACAGAGGTTTTTCATGAAAGAAGTTACTCATTCAAGGTAAATCTGCAATAATGCTGAAGTGAATAGGCTCTGTGATTGAAAATATATAATTAGGAGAGTGCAAAATTGGCTGCCAAGAAAGACACCAATGGATCATCTAAACCAGCATCTTATTTTCAATAATGGCCAGTCATGGGTGATCCAGAAAGCACATGAGAAACATGTGTTTCCTCTCCTATATTCTGATGGTGAGAGTTTAACAGTCTCCTCATCCTTTCAAACATTGGAACTGGCTGCCCAGGGAAGTGGTGAAGTCACCATCCCTGGAGGTATTTAAAAGATGTTTAGACATGGTCTTTAGGAACATGGTTTAGTAGAGAACATGGCAGTGCTGGGTTAATAGCTGGACCTGATGATCTTAAAAGTTTTTTACAACCAAAATGATTCCATAATTCTGTGACTCTCAAAGGCATGCTCACAGCAGAAGAGGAACAGTTTATACCAAAGAAGAGCTGGGATACTTTTTGTGTGTTGGATATCATGGTAGCCACATAATTTAGCTGTTGCACAGGTGTTTTCACACCTATGTCACAGAACTCACTCATTTTCAGGACTTATGTGTATTCAAAAGAGCTTGTGCTCTTTTTTTGTGTGTCCATCATAAACAGCTGCTTGGATTCAGCTTTCCAGGCCTGGACAACATTTGAATTCCAGTCAGTCTTTGTTTGATGTTCTCTCTGCTCCCACCAACACAAAACAAATCGAGCTAATGCAAATATGATAATCTTTCCAGCAGTGGGTTTAAAGGGTGCACATATAATTAAGCCACTTTTCTATTTGGATTTGCAGTAGCTCCATCGAGTTCTTGTTTATACATTTATCATTGTGTAAACATATATTTCAAAATGTGCGGTATAAGATTTTTGAGTCAAGTGCTTTTCCTTGGGCCTCCACAAGTTCATACAGAGTGAGATCTGTCTTTGTTTCCCTCCCTTTCCCCCTCAACTCATACTCTAATACAAGCAAAAGAAAGGTATATGATCAAGTAGCTGCTGATGCTGCTCCCAGAAACAGACTGCAAAGAGGCTCTGTGTGTGATCAGGAAGATTTTCATTTGGCAGACAGGTTAGCACAGGTCAGTTCATTACGGACAGCCCCAAACCTGCATTGCTTCAGTGCCTTAATTCCCAGCCATCCAGTGTTTCTCAACCATCAGGCATCATTCCTGACTGCTTTGTCAGAAAGCACTTTCCCACTTCAGGGGTGGTGTAGATCTCTTTGTATTCAGCAATGAAACTGCCTCTTTCCTCTCTTACTGCTCTGCCCTGGAGTCCCACATCCTGCTCTGCCCAGCACTGCCTGCACCACAGCAGGCTCAAACATAGCTCTCTCCTTCCATGTCTCATCCTAAACCTTTGTCAAGCTGATCCCCTCCAGGCCAGCTGGATGTCTCCAGGTTCACACAAGGGCACTTGTACGGCACATCTTTCTGAGTACAGTCCCATCCCTAGTGTCTCTCATAGGAACATGCTACATGACTCCACAGACCCTTCTATCCCAACCTGTCCCTTAGAAATGGTCTTCTGAAGATGCATCTTTGAGTCCTCTGCTCCCCTACGAGACTGGTCTATTGCAGTGCTTTACAAATACTCATGTCTTTCAAAGTTTGGGCCCACTCTTCCTGCTTCCCCACTTCACTGCTGTTAGGCCACTTATCACTCCATGACTACCAACCCTGATGGCTTCTTGACCTCTTCCTGCCCAAATGATATCCTTGTGCTTCAAGCTCCAGGAAAGACAGTCCTATTTCCATCTCAGCTAATTTCTCTGCCCACTGAACCACATATTTCAGCTCCTAGAATGGGATTCTCACAGCCTAGACAGATCCCAGCAGCTCTTCACTGACTACCTGTCTCTGTTTCAGGAGCCAGAAACTCTCTCACCAAGCACCTTTAATCCAGGTAGCACCAGATATCTCCCCTAAGTACCTTCTGTCCTGTTTCACAGTAGGGGAAAGGCTTGTGTGTCCCAAAGGAATAATTTGTTAATGATATTGTGTCTCACCACAGACTCTATTTTTTTGTCTTTGGACCATCCTGCCTGTGTCAACACCAGCAGCAACCAGCTGGACACATACACGCACCAATAAACTAGTGTAGGGCACTGCAGGGTATTTTATGACATTTGGAGAGTGCTCAGAGACAAAGAAAAGTTGTATATGGGATAAGACTGAGAAGGAAGTGTCACAGAATCACAGAATGGTTAAGGTTGAAAAAGACTTTTAAGGTTATTGAGTCCAACCACTAACCCAGCACTGCCAAGCCTATCACTAAACCATGTCCCTTCGTGCACATCTATTCAGCTTTTAAGTATCTCCAGGGATGGGCACTCAACACTGCCGTGGGCAACTTGTTACAGTGCTTGACAATCTTTTTGGTGAAGAAACCTTTTCTAAAATCCTGTTCAAACCTCCCCTGATGAGGGGGATCCCTTTAGTCTGGTCCTGCCACATGTTACCTGGAAGAAGAGACTGATTCTCCCCTGGCTACAGGTGGCTATAACAGAGAGCTAATGCATCCTGCTAGATCTCTGGGATGTGGCCAAATCTCCCGACCCCGCTGTCTCCTTACCTGAGGTTGGTGTCATGGGGGCGGCTGCCAGGCCGTTCATGTTCAGAGCCGCCATCTGCTGCATCTGGGCTGCGGCAAAGGCTGCCATGGGGTTCAGGTATCCACCCTGCGCCACCGAGGCCATGATCGCGGCTTGCTGCTGCATCAGCTGGAACAAAGAGAGCAGGGAAAAAATATCACGCGGTCACTGGCTGGGCAGCCTGTGGCACCGGCACCCGGGTGTGAGCCTGGGGAGGGTGTGTGATGCATCCCTCTGTTCTGAGAGGTTGCCATGCTCATGGCACCCCCCAGACCTGGCCTTCCTTCTCACTGCAGGCAAAGGGTGTCTTTGCATCTTGGGGTCTTGGTGGTCTCCACCATGTGCTCCCCCAGTGAGGAGGTCACCTGTGAGCTGGACTCAACTCTCTGACTTGCTGGTACTTCTCTCATGAGAAAGGCAAAGAAAAGACTTTATACAAAGAGAAGACTATATGCCTGAGCAAAGAGGTTTCATGGTTTACATTGCTTCTATCAAAGTTCTGAGAAGGTCCTGGTGGTTTGTGATGGGAGAGCAGTGTGTGTAGGGAAAGGGGATTCCTTCTCCAAAGCAGCAAGCTTGGCTAGTTCTCTAGGGATAATCTGATTTGCTTCCATCTGCCAGTGACAAAAAATCACTTTCTTATGTTGCTAGGAGGCCTCTGGTGGATACAGAGCAAAACCATGGCCAAACCTGACCAGATTATAGCACCTAAGTAGAGCTCTCCAGGAAAGCTGTACAAAAGAAGGGAGCTCCCCTATTTTAGCAAGATTAATATTGTATAATGGGGAAAAAACCCTTTCTCTACTATTTTTTTAACAAAGTTATCAACATGCTGCCTCTTTCAGGGCATCTATTAAAATAAGGAACCTAGGCTGTATTTTCAGTCATTGGGAGTAAAAATTTTGGAGCAGAAGGCTTATAAATGATTGTGCATGCTGCAAATGCTTCTTTCATTAAGACCAGACTTTGTTATCATTATGCTACATTCCAAACCTAGCACACAGCTGGTGCAGTTCATGTGTACAGTATGGCTGCAGTGGGTTCATAAAATGCTCCTGGTCTGACAATTTGGGTAGAGCTGCCTCTTGTCTCCTTCTCTGAAGCTGCAAAAAGAGCCAGACAGGGTATGTCTGACCATCCAACCTACAGCAGTGACCAGTGGTGGATGCTTAGAGAAGGTGTGGGGGAAAAAAGGCGCACACAGAGTAAAACCTCACTCTAGACATGGCTCAGCCTCTGGTAATCTGTGTCTTGATGATAATAGTGGTGAGGAAAAATGTTTTTCTGTAGTGATTTTAGAAGTGACTTATGTCTGTGCTGCCTCTAGAATTGGAATAGCTCTGTTTTGCTGCTCTCTGTGATTTTACTCTCTCTCCCATCAGGAAATCACCTTCTGATGCTGTTCTTTAAGCATACAGGACATGCTTCTCAGCATTAAACAGATCTCAAAAGTCATGGCAAGGAACAGACTGTTCCCTACTGTTAGCTTTAATATTGAAATATCAGCTAAATTAGTTGTTCATACACATATACACTAAAATGAACCCTTGAATGAACCCTTGAAAATGAACTGCACTCATTCAAATGCAGAAACTTGTCACTGTGATTAAAGAGCCCAAAGTAAAGGGTGCTCTGCCACTGACCTGCTGAAAAACCATGGACACGTTCTGTAAACTTGCCTTGATTTCTCCAGCAATTAGATGGGACACAGTATACCTGTCTCCCCATGTAGGAGTGCCTTCAGATTGAAAGATGAAAAGTGTTGCACTGGAGTTGAGTATTACTGCTTTTTGAAGCCTAATGCAAATTTGTGGCAAAGTGGTGGCTTTTCCTTTGATTGTTAATTACCCTATTTTATTATACCCTGCATAAGACACTTTCACATTTTAATTAGTGGTAGCCTGTTCTTTGTAATTAATGATGGAGTGATTAGACAATCTTTTCTATTACAGCATAATGCTGATTCCCCTTTAAGGACCACTTTTGTTTCTAGTCATCCTTTGGGTTTATTCTGCAGAGAAGGTAGTGAACAGGTGATTTTAGAAAGTATGCCTATGAAGTGAACAAGGAAGGGGTAGTCTATCCATTTTTAACATTGGATTGACTCCAGCACTACATGTGCTGACTCCTATCTCATTTTCTGTGCAGGGTGTTTTGACCTGGGAACAGATGAAGGTATAACTGGATGGTTGAAGAAATGATGGCCCAGATCTGTGCCTATGGAATGTCTGTAGCTCTGCAGATCAAAGAAATATTTCTCTGAGAAGGATACAGTTACAAGAGCTCAGGAAAGTCCCAGTCTGGCCCTTGAAGAGTTTTCTCTGTGCTTCAGCTGACCAGAGCTACATGAACAAACCCACCTGAAAACAAAGAGTGATGTGTGGCTGGTTGTGTGTGTGCTGTAGTCAGTCTCAGTGGCAGATATCAGCCTGGTATTTGAACCAGAGACCTTCTAGAGCAGGCATGGGACTATGTTTTTGGCATTTCCCACTATAAGGTTCAGTAAACTAAATACAGATGGGGCTTCCTGTGAGCTGGTCACCTATAAGGGTTGTCATGATAACAGGTAGAGGAATCTAGGCCAAGATCCATCTCTCCCTTCTGCACCCAAACGCCTCTGGGCAGATGGATTGCAGCTTTGTTTCTCCCTATTGACTGAATGTGGAACTTCAGGTGATTGGTTCAGCTGCACCTACCAACACAGTCAGATGAAATCATTCTCAGACCTTACCTGATCCTCAGCAGATATTTTTGGAACTTGGTTCACATCAGTTTAAAAGAAAGGTGTTAATTCTATTTTTCATGTTTCACCAGTGCTGCTGAGAGAAACAGAGCTCTATCTAAAAAGTTGCTGCATCAGCAATAGTAGAACAAATGATTCTACTGCTCCAAAGAAAATCTCCATTTTGAACTCAGCAGAGCTAGGCAGTCACTTGTGACATTAATTATGGTTTATGCAACTTATTCTCCAGCTTGTGGATGTCTCTAAGCTGTTCTGAGTTAACAATGGCAGGTACTCCTCCTGCTTGCAAGTCAGGTAACCTCAGTGTGTCCCTTCTCGTGCATTCAGAGGGCTTATAAATTTGCACTGGAAGGTGTGTTTGTAGAATATGCCCTGCCTACATGCATGTTCCTTTTTGCAGTGTAATGCCATTTATCCCTTCTGTCACAGACCTCTGGAAAGAAAGCCTTTCTCTCTTTCACAAGAAGAAACAGATGTTCCCTAATCTACTGGTCTGTGCTGAAGGTGCAGGGTCTGCAGCCTAAAACCTAGTGAATTTCAGTGAAACGGTCCCTTAAAACCATACTCCCACAGAGACTGAATTAGGACCTTGAGAAGCAAAGAGGTTAAATTTAGCTTAGGATTAAAAAGCCAAGGCAGCAAAAATAAGGTCCTAACCTGTGATTTGGGAAACTAGATCAGGTTCTTCTGCTACAACAGACAACCTGCAGGGTGCAGTCACCCAGTTTCTGTTATGCTCCGTGGTCTAAGAATGTCCTGTCCAAAATGTCATAGAGACCTTGCATGTTGAAACGATCTGGAGTCCTTCATATCATGACCCAGAGAATGCAGATCTCACTGCAGTCTTCAGAGCTAGTCCATGGGGTAACCTGGGGTTACCTGGAACTCAAAGGAGTGGAGCATCCCAACCAGAGCATAGCTGTGTACCCCAGCTGACTGGCTTTACTTCCTTGCCTAGAGAGGAGACCTCAAACATGCCTCAAACATGAACATGTCTGGACACTTCAACCCTTGACAACCCTTCTGCCACCCTTCTAAGGTTATAGATCTCATCCATGCCATTCCCACTCTGGCTGGAGCTGCTCGGGGTAAAGATTTGAGGGGAAAGAAGAGGGAGCTCCTACCCAGACCAGTGGCTGATGGTCAGAGTCTGTCTGAGTGCAGCAGAACCATGGGGGTGGGAGGACAGGAACTCAGTCACCTTGGAAGAAGTTGACAGTGTAAGATCTACCTCCTCCCCCACCAGGATGGCTCCAGGGAAATTTACAAAAGGAGAGCAAGTCCTGTAAGGGTCACCACTCTTCCTTATAAAACCTCCAGGGCATTCCCAATGAAAGTCACCCCACTCCTTTCCCAGCTCCTCTGGAAGACAAATGTCCCATCCACTCTCCTTTCACTTTGAAAGAGACCCAGTGTATGGTCCCAGTTAATAAAGCTGTAGAAAGTGAGGCAGTGACCCCACCAGAGGCAAATCAATAGCAGCAGAGCCCATGGGTATTGTGTACTTTAAAATATGCCATTTGAAATGCAGATTTCCCCTGCCTGGGCTGGGGCTACAGAGCACTAATCAGGAAGGCAGCTGCCTTATTATCTCAGACTGATCCAAGGGGACGTAGAGGAGCTTTTCCCTCCCTTAGCTGAAAGGACGTATTTCCTTTTGCTTCTCTTACTTCCTTGGCATGACCTTTGCCTCAGCATTTAGAGCTTTTTCCCATGCATTTTAAAGTTTCATTCTTTCTTTCCTCATATTTTTTCTGTTAATCAAATATTTATCTTCTGAGGAGACCAGGAGATGCTATCAGACTAGTTCCTGCCCTTGGACAGCACCTCAAGAGGTAAGGACCTGCAGTCACCATCCCAATGCTTGAGAACTGATGAGGCAGATGGAGATGCACTGGCAAATCCATCCAAAGCATGGGAAGGAGTGGCAGTGATGACTGGTCAACAGAGAGGTGAAGGGATTTTTATCACACATCTTTTTGATACCTAAAGGACAGGAAATACTGTCTTTTTCATGCAGGAGCAACAATTGCATGGAGAGATGAAGAAACTTTCTCATGGTCAGAAACTCCTGGTAGAAATAGGACAATGATGCACAGTCTGAGTTCCCCAGTCCCCAAAAGAAAGGCATGAGGAACAGAAGAAGGGCAGAAGGAGAAGAAGGGATTATTTCTAATGAACTCTTTTTGAAATAGTGTGATCATTGCCCTTGGAGAAGTCTTATTGTGAATTATATGATGACCTTCTCAATTTTTTTTCAGTATTATAATCTATCCTTGTCTCTGAACCACATGATGTTTTGTTTGACTTTTCCTATTCTTAATTCAGGAATAATAATAAATATTAAGGTAATAACAGCACTTCCCACCTCTAAAAGGCTATATAAACACTTAGCTAATGAATCCTCATGGTATCCATGTGTTAGAAAGATGTAAGTGAAGTGACCAATCAAGCAGTAACAGGATTCATATTTGGTAAAATCATAGAATTGACAAATTCACGTCTAGTTTACCTAACTGACCATTAGGAGATAAAACTGAAAATATCTTCAAAGCATTCAGACAGAAGATAATTGGTAATAAAAATCAGACTTATCTTTCACATTTTTATTTTTAATATCTTCATGGAAACAGAAATTTCTGTTTTGAAAGTAAAATTTAAATTTAATTAAGTTTTTTTTAAAAAACCTGTGCCTTAGTGTCATTCCAAAGTCTGATACACAGTAGTGTGAGTTTCTAATTTCCTGAGAAATGTGGAAAAAATCCAAAACCTAAAAAAAATTGCATAGAGAGCCCAAATGTGAGTGTTCATTATTTCTGAATTACCAGGGAGCTGGTGGTCAGAAATATGGTATTAGCCTTGCTACAGAGTATTATGGCCTCAAAATAGATTCCTCTTCTGGAACGGATCAGAGCAAATGATTTGCATACCAGGTAGTATTTACCAAATATACTGTCCCATTTCAACAATTTAAATGTAATAACTATTATATCCAGAAGATAGCCTACAGTCAGTAATTTTCCCCTGATTTCATAGGGCTAGCTGATTTTTTTTAAAAAGTATCTTTCCAAAATAATTTCACAGTACAAATTGAATATATTTTGGAAGAAGCAATTCTTCCCATCAGCACTACCTCAGATCATTTAGCAGAAATATCCTTTCATCTCCACAGGGGCTGAACAGGGAGGCAGAAGAGGACGCCTAGGCTTTTGTGGTCAGAGTGGTAGTCATGGCTGCCCTGCCTTCCCAAGGAGACCAGTTATGATGATGACTGAGAGCTCAGCTACACTGGACATTCCCAGATTTGTTGCACTTTTTGTTTCAAGTTCAGGAGCAGCAGCCATTTGTACTTTTTCAGAGTGAGGGCAGCAGGGATTTACTGATGGGAACGGACTTGCCCCAGGCCAAAGAGCAAATGTTAGCACTGCCTATGTTGTCTCTGTTCCTATCTGTCTGTTTTTACTCACTAACTCTACGCCTATCCTCTGCTGCAGGGTGCAATCAGTCCCACGGCTGGAGTTTGGCCAGAAGACCATGGCTAATATTCCCACCCCATTTTTTATGCAAACTTGATTTATGACTTTGATCTTACCTTAAATAATTTAAAAATTAAATAATTTATACTGTATCTGCCACTTTCCAAGGCTCCTTCCTTTGTTCTTGCTTTGCTGTTCTGCGTTCTCCTCTCTCCCTAACCCTTTTTTTGATCTGTGCATATTATCTTTCTGCATGGTAGGGCATTACTGACATGAGACAGCTAGTAACCACTCCTTGCCACCTCCTGCACAGAAAGAAGACCTATAGAAACTTTTGCCACAGTTGTTTGTTTGGACCATGACTACACTACCACCATTCACTGCATGTTTTGATTTTCATTGCTTGTGGTTTTGGTCACTCCCTCTCTTACCAAGATCTAAAAAGGTGTGCTGTGCTCCTCTGAGGTGGAGTGTGTGCCTGCAGGTTCATTCTTGACTGGTGCCAGCTAGCATTACTATCCTTCTCTCCAGGGCTGAGTTCAGATACCCCTATATGCCTTAATCTGGCCTTAACTTAGACTGCAGAAAAACCTATCAATACCCTGTTGGTGTAGACCCATGATAACTTCACAACAAAAAGAGCTGGTGCCTTGTACATGTGTGAAATAAAATGAATAGTTGTCCCATAAAAGGGGGAGGGGTATGAGGAGATATTGCTGAAAAGGAAAACCCTAAAAGAATAAAAAAATCAAACCAGTAAACAAACTAACAAAAAACATCCACCCTGAAACAAATTAGTGTAGGGGCTCTGGGAGCTTTGGGAAGCCATGGAATCTGACTTGCCTTGAGATGCATACAAAAAGAGATGAGGTGAGTCTGATTTGACTTTCTGTGTCACTGAAATAACACACAGAGTTGGTGCCAAGCTTTGTCTGGTCTGTTTGCAGGTGGCACATGAGGAAGGGACAGGAAACCACACACAGTGGAGATATACCTTTTCTTCCTATTTTTTTTCTTTTACCTCTGGGCCTGAGGCCATATGGCTGCTGAACCCAAGGACTGGTAGCTTGGCTGATGTGAGGCTGTTGTTGCTATCAAGGTTAAAGTTGTTTAAGCTGAGGCTGAGTGGGTTGGCAGCATGCAGCAGCAGGGATGAACTGTGACATGGCCAGTTGCTGAGCTGTAGGGGGGGTAACTTAGAGAGGAGCTGGGGCCCAGATCAGTCCTGGTGGCAATACTGAAGGTAATCAGTCAAGCACTTGAGACCCTTGCTGCCTCTCCTCGGTGGTGCTGCTGTGTTTGCAAACTCACGACTGCCACTAATCTACCAAGCAGACATATCATGTGGGTTTCTGATGCACTGGTCACCTTGATTCATCAAGACCTTTTTGCAGGAACTAATCCAGTCTCAGTGATGGGCAGGATGTTTCTCTGGGGGAAATTCAGCAAGAAACTGCAGCCTACAGGACCGGACCAATCTTGTTTATGGGGACAGACCAGTAGAAATTATTGATAAACCACTGTCATGGGATTTCTTAGGAGCTCTTATATGGAGACACAAGTCAGGTTTGGACTGAAGGGATAGCTGGGAGTACAGGCTTCAAGTATGAATTAGACAGCCTAGTGTCTCCTTGCTTGTTCTGGCCTTAGTACTTAGCACTGAGGCAATTCTTAGACTTGTGTTACTGCCCTACCACTGTGTGAAAACTCATGGAGAGACAGCACAAGAGAGACCTCTGTCCCTGAGGGAGAACAGAAAATAAATAAATCTGATCATCGGCTTTATTTGTACATGGGGAATCAAGACCAGAGGGTCAAACAATTCACCCAGTGTCACAAGAGTTGCTGGTGGCAGTAGCATCACCCATCACAACAGTCCTGATGTTTCACCTTCCCTTCTCTTGATTTGCATGAGCTCTTTGACTTCAGTTTGGGCCGAATGAAATTGCTTTCTCCCTTGCCCTCTTCCCTATTGGTCCCTCCATCTCCTGCTGGCATTTGTGAGGTGCCAATCACCCTGATATAAAAGAGGCAGCAGTCCGAGGTGGATTAATCAGGACCAAGGGAATGTCACAGAGCCTTGATGCTCCCTTCCTTCTCTTTTATGTGAGACTGTGGGATGGAGCAGATAGGGAGGCTGATTGAGAGACAGCATCTGAACACACTCCGGGTGTACAGGCACCAAACAGAAATGTGATCCCATCATTTAGACAGCTCTGAAGTCCCCAGGGTAATTGGTGTCACCAGCTTGTCATATCCAATGGGTCAAGATCTAAAACTTACTCTTTCCCCCTTATTTGCATATTTATCAGAAAAAAATAATAAAAAAATTAAAAGAGTATGCGTCCAATTCTGCTTTCACAGAAATCAATATGAAAAATATTAATTTGTTTTGAGTGGATGTGAGCAGACCAGGTATTGTTTTCACTCTTCCTTCAATCATAAATCCTCACCTACCATTATAGTGTGCCAGTATTATCTAGTGACAAATGAAGGAAACTTCTGTCATTTAGAGGTGCAAACTGTATCCTCTCATATTGGTGTAAACCGAGGCTGGAATTTAGAAGAGTTACTATAGATTAAAAATAATGTGAGAAAAGTTTTTGGACCAGAGCATCAGGACAGTGGTGTCTTTACCATCTCTCCATCTCCCTGATAAATACTTGTGGAGTAACATTGAAGCCACATCTCCTGCTTGATGACCTCCACCAATATTTGCCCCAGGCACCCCTTGGGTTGCCTCCTGTTAATGCCTCTGGTATGTGGGGCAAAAATGCTGCATTACTCTGCCAGGTTGCTGGCCACTGACCTGGACTCAGCTGGGATTTACTGTCTCTTTTCCAATTTCTGCAGCCTTCCCTGGCCAGGAGGACAGTTAAACACAGGCAAGCTGGGAAAGGAACAGTTCTGTCACATAAGAATGGGAGCAGAGGACAGAGGAGGAGACAGGGATTGAGTTAGGCTGGGAATAAAAATGAAGACAGAAAAATAAAAGTAAAAATAGAATTTTTGTAGAGAAGAGTCAATACAAATGTTCAGAATATTACTAAGAGGTGCTGTTGAGAGGAAAGGGAGAACTGTGGTGCTCTACAGCACAGCCTCACAACTCTGCATGGCTTACACGGGGGCTAGGCTGGATTGAACCAAGTGTTCAGTGAGGGTCAGGACCCTCAGAGCAGGGCAGAAATTTCCAGATTTTCAAGTTAAAAAAAAACCAAACAACCAAACAAACATGAGGATGTGACGGGAAATATGTGGTGCTAGCACATGAGAAACAAACATTTGGGGAAGAAAGCAAAGCCCTGTGGTCAGTGCACCGGAGGGTGTGTGGGTGCACCAGTGTGATTCCTGGTCCTGTATATCCAAGGCAAGTCAGCTGATTTCTCTTGAAGAAGATGTTACTCTAGAAAATGGTACTTGCCTCCTGTATACAAATCTTGCAGAGTACAAGAGGGACACATTTTGCCACCAAATAGATGAAACACTTGGATACACTGTCTGCAAATGCTCTAGAGAATGCAACCAAAATCACTGGGCAGTATTGTGTCTATCCTGTCTGCCTGCTGCAGACTTCATCTCCACCTTCCTCTGAAATATTGGGTGGAGAGTCCAGATTACCTGAACCTAATCTTGTTTTACAGGTGATTGTTAATTGTAGACTAAGGAAAAGTGGTAATGCCAGAGGTATCCATTTCAGGGCATCATCAAACACCCGGCTCCCTGTACAGTCACATCTTCTCAGGGGCCCAGTGTCCAGGTTTGATATGTTCACAGTGTACCCGAAGTAAGTTCAACAGGATTTTTTCCCAGTGTGCTTGAATCAAACTCTTTTGGGGAGCCAGAACTATATATGTGCCTATGTTTGCTTGTCCATGTTATTATTATCTAGCATGCTTTCATGAATCTAAAAGCTTTTCTATCAACAGCTACCATTTTATCCTGTGGTAACTACAAAGGTACTCACAACGATGCATGGTGCAGCAGGGGCCCAGTGACATGAGGTAGAGAACTAGGAAAAGCTGAATTCAGGCTTATTTTACCCAAATTCTCAAAGGCTGGTTGTGCTTTTATTTGACAACAATGGCTTAGATCCCATAAGAAGTGTTTTGCAAGGGTCCACACATGATCACACTGTGGTTACTGCTAGAGCTGGCTACTGCACCTCTGAGAGTTGTCTGGGAGATTCCCTTGTCCATCCTGAATGGCACTGTTATTTTTCTCTCCCATCATGTAACCAATCTAATGGATAAGTCACTGTTTCCTCTTCTGCTCAGTTTTTTGGTCACTCACATGTGCTTCTGTGCAGTTCTAGGTAATATTCCCATTCCCACGAGCATGCATAGAGGCAGTGTCTATACTTACTGCCTGTGCATAGGCGCCATAAGCTCCAAACTGGATGGCCATGGGGTTGAACATGCCCATTTGTCCTGCCATTTGCTGCATACGCCTCATTGTACGCTCCTTGTCCGTGTCCGCAAACTTCACCACCAGGCTCGAAGAGGCTCCCTGCAGGGCAGGAAACAACAGGACACACAAGAGAGAGTGAGCACAATACACACTGGCTAATCAATCTAACACAAATTTGGTGGAATGTAATCCAGCCATGGCTGATTTTTCCCATTGAACCCATCAGGTTCTTGCATTTGACCCTTGCAAGGGGCTGAGTGCATCAGGAATGAAGTAAAGGACCCTGGAGGGTGAATGCTAGCAGCCTCCAAATTTACTCCAAAATTCAAACTTCTAGGCTGTCATTTATGTTCTCGCTGCACAAGTTTTTGCCTTATTCTTCCAACCTTCAGGCCCAGCATGCTGTCCTCATCAGAGGACAAAGATCTGGACTCAGTGCAGCAAAATACAAGAGGCTTTGCAGAATGAACATGATAGGACTGATAGACCAACTTGTTTTGGTGGAATGTGTAAGGTGTCTGCACTCCAGACCTCTGAACTGCTTCACCCTTTCACACTGCTGTGTCTTGTAACTCTCATTTCCAGTGAAAAATCCCTGGCTGGCTGAGGAGACAGGAGTCAGTATGCTGTCAGGAGACAGGACATATGTGTCATCACTAAATAGCATCTCTTCATCACTGTTAAATTAGGAGAGAAAAATAGTACCTGATGGGCCTGAGTTTCATCTCCATGAACAGTAGAAATAGATGCTACCACAAAGAACCCACATTTAGAGTTACACATGTCCAGGAAAGCTTTACAACTTTAAGATAATGTCTCTAGTCAACACCAGCGCAGAACTACAGATGATCATCAGAGTTGCCTGCAGAAATCTGTGAAAAATACAGTGCTTTTGGGAATGAAAGAAATCCCTTTCTTTCCCAGGATGAGATGAAAGGTAACTGCAATTCTTACATTTCTGAAAGGAGGCAGAGATGTGAAGAAACTGATCAGCTTAAGAAGGAAGGCACTGATATTTTTTTGTCTGGCTCCAAGGACATCCCAACTTCATGGGTTGGTCCATTCCCCACTGGGTATTCTTCCTGGTGTAGGGAGGGGAGAATCTGGCCACAGCCCTGACAGCAGGGCGCTGTTGCCTGGAGAGCTGAGCTGCCACCAAGCCTAGGAAGACGGGCAGGTGAGCTGTCAGGAGACTGACAAAGGGCAGCTGAAATCATCATGCTCCGTTGGTACACTTCCCTTTTGACAAAGCAGTATTCACTGAGAATTCAGTGGGGAAATCATCAGCTCAGCCCCTGGCTGTGGCAGTAGCTCCATGCAGGAGGAGCTGGGCTGTTGCAGGACCTTCTTTTTTTTTTTTTTTTTCTAGCAGAGGTGGAATTTTCAGGGATTGCACAGAAAGAATATTAACTGGCTTAAACACACTCTTATGTAACTGTAAACATTGAAAATAATCTTGGTGAAAGCAGAGTTGCTCTGCTGCAAATTGGGAAGAGTGTAGTAAACCACAGCTATTGATGCACATATAAGTCTAAACTATACATATTCAATAGTCTCTCCAGATCCTCAGTTATGAATAAAGACTTGAGGAATTAACTTGCTAAAAAAAGACCCCAACAATCTAAGGCCACACAATGAGCAATGTTCCCCCGGATTAGTAGTCTGTTCTGGAAGAAAGTGATTTTCATTGGTAAAGAATCTTTCTTCTTGACCTGTTAGTCTCTCTCTAATAAATCTATAACTTGCTTACACAATGTGGTGAAAACCAAGGCTTTGAAAGAAGAGCTTCAGGAAAACAAAGGGACAGAGAGATAAATGTTCCATTCAGGGATAGAGAGCAATCTTCAAAAGTTATTAAAAAAAACAAAACAGAAGGGGGAGTGGAAAGGGGAGAGGAAAGAAACCAACTAAACAACGAAAAAAAAAAACCCCACAACCTCAAAACCTAGACAAAATTCTCCTGCATTTCTATTGAAGGCTGAGTGACTTTTAATTTTTTTTTCAGATCACATGATGTAGATATTGATCCTTCCCCAAATCACACTCTTAATTGCAGCTCATCGACAAATGAATATTTTAATGCATACATTTCCTGCTAATTATCACCTGGACCAGTTCTTAATTAGATTTCAACACTCATTTAATTAACCCTGATCCAAGAGACTGTTTGGTAACTTGAATCTAATGATTTAGACCTATTTGCAGCTGTATTGGAGAGAGGCACTGGCCCACAGCAGTTTGGGCTGTTCAGAGCTGCTGTTGTGATTTGCAGATCAGAGGCTGCAGCATCGTGGGCCCAATGCAGGATGGAGGATTTTGAAACCAAATAAGGCAAATGAGTATTCATCTCTGCAAAGGTGTTTAGGAGATGTGACTTGCTCTTGTTAGAAGGACAGAGAAGTGTAAATAAGTTGGTGTCTTCTTTCTCCCCCTTTTATTTCTATTTGCCCTGGAAGGCTTAGGGCCAGAGAACTGCCCCGGGTATTTGCTGATGCCTTGCACTGTTGAAAACCAAGATATTATTGTAGATATCATCCTGAAATCGTGGGTAACCTCCACATGAAGTGCTTGCCCCTGGAGTGTTCTTCCCTCCTGATATGAGTTACAGTGACTGCACAGCAGTTGTTTGACCCAATGGGATCTCATATTGCCTCTTATGAGATGTTTTTCTGGGTTGCCTGTTGCAGCAGGACTTCAGGCCTCTTTGAACATTGCTATCATATACACAGAGCAGAAAGGCCATTGGCAAATAAATGCAAGCTAGAACACACTCTACAAAGAAAGAGAAGAAAAAGAAGGCTTTTTAAAGGTAATCTGCAATGAGATGTATATGCAAGTAGGTAGAGATGTGTAGCCAGTAGAGATTTTGCGTTGTTCGTGAATATGAAGATTGACCTTGGGATTGATGCTTTCTGGATGTATTTCCTTCTGTGCAGCTTTTTCATGTGACCCAAAGGAAATCAGGCAGTAAACTCTATCAAATCTGCTACTGCAGGACTAAGCAGAGGAGCCAAACACTGCTGTTCATCTACAGCAGAACAGGGCTACTTACTACTCCAGTGACTCCTACTAATCACTGAATAACAATAGAAATGCCCCAGAATGGGCCAGATTTTCCATAGGGTAAAAACCCCAGAGCCTTTCATCTGGACTATTTATTGCTTCCGCAAGCAGTTAAACTGTGGTGTAAATCATCTGTTGTCTGCTGACAAAGGCAATAGGTCTTGGCTGCTCAGTCATTTATTAGTAATACATAATCTCCTTCTTGCTCTCTCTGGTTGCTGGACTGGACCTTACACTTTGCCAAACCCCAAGAGAGTAAAATTGGGTAAGTCAATAACGTTTGAAATGTACTTCTGCACTTTACTGAGGAAAAGATCTGCTAATTTCACTACCCTGCAAACCCAACAGTCAGAAGAACTATCATGAAACTGAGAATTCCTGCTGCTGCCTCTGCAATGGGCTGCTTGGATTTGGCATTTATCTCCTTTCCCATCAAATCAACCTCCTTTTTCAAATGCTTTGATATCTACTGATGAAAAGAATAATGTAAGATCTAAGTATTATTATGTTTTCCCTATTCTCTCTTGGGCCAGCAAGTCTACTTAATATGACTATCTTGCTTCCCACACACGGTAATGAATTGCTCCCCTTAGTCAGCAGAGTCAGACACTCTCTGGGCTGGCGGGGCGAGGGAAAAGATGGAGGAAAAATCACTCTGCACCACACTCACTTTGTAATCCCTAATCAGAGTCCTCCGTGGGAAAAACTAATTTCCCAGCCTGTCTTGATGTGTGAAATAAAGTCATTCTTGAAAACAGGAGCTTGACAGGTCACTTCTGAAATTTCATATTCAGCTAAAAATAAAATATCCATCCATTGATATTTCATTTAAAGGCGAAGGAAAACAAATCTTTTGCCTGGCTGTTGGAACTCTTTCCCATTAGACATGGTCTTCCAAATGGAGTGTATACACAAATTAAGCAAAAGCTTTTCAGAAGGCCAAATATTACTGCATGGGATCAGGGAAGGTTGTTTCTCCCTAGAACAATATTCACAGGAAAAGTTTTGAGAAGGTGTTACCATTTAGAATATATGCCTGTTCCTATCAGCCCTATAAGTCTCTTCTAACTCAGTAGGTTTCCAAGCCCCACAGAGGGTTAAACATATTTTTCTTGCAAAAGTAATGAATCTAGGCCTAATTTGTCAAAGCTATTAAATCAGGTTTCACTTTAAGCTTAGTGAGCGACCTATTACAGGTAAGCATACACTTAAGTATTTTAACACAAGGGTGTTAAAGATGGACCTATATAACTTGATTAGCTTAAATAGAGACAGCTAAAATCTCTGGGCCAAAAATATTAGAAAAAGGTTTGTTACATTGAAGTTCCAGTGACTAAAGCTCTTGAGTATTAGAGACCTTAGTGTTCAGAACCTATAAGTTACCTTCCAAAATGTCAGTCATGGACAGAAACTAAGATGCTTAAATGACGAGGTGCTGCTGGATACTTGTTTTTTTGGTCAATGACTCCTTTCCTAAGTGTCACCACATGAATGGGTTTCCTTGTGGGGGGAATTTTTCTTTAGCATTCTCCTCTACTGCAAAAGTAGAACTGGGAGGATGCTGACCCCTTCAGCAAGACAATCAGGGTAGTATTTCCACACAAAAATCCTTGATGTTGTGTCCAGAAAGCCAAAGGAAGGATTTTTTGCTCTGAGCTCTGTCAGCTCATGCCATTTGGTATGCTATTACCTAAGAATGAAAACAAATTTGGATTTTTTTTTTTTTAATGCCTGTGCAGCTCTACTGGAAATAAGGCTGCTGAAGTAGCCAGTGGGGTTCGACCCCAACCTGGGATTTTAGACAAGCATAAAAGAAACTACTGTCCAATTAAAACCATAGAACAGAGGGAATTTTGTCTAGGTAGGTAGAAATGTAATTATCCAAGCTGGAAGATGGCCAGGAGAGCAGGACTAACATCCCTCCCATCTTGTGAAATATGTTGTTTTTCTGTACTCAGGGCTTAAATTTCATGTCTCATCTGAAAGATGAGTAGGACAGCAGTCACTAGGAGCTATTTTCACTGTACAGTTCTGAGAGCTGGTTGAGACACACTTGAGAGTGACAGAGATGGAGAGGGGAAAGAAGGCATTCATCCAGAACTGTAGTGATGGACCCTTTGATAATGCTGCTCCCTCAGTAGGGGAGATTCTTCATGCAATGTCTAAGCAGAGAGAGTTGCTGCAGGTACTTCTCCTCACAGGTCTCCAAGGCTGTAATTTATTTGAAGTGGAAGCTTGATTTAGGTTTTACTTGCCCATACACTACTTAGCAGGTGTCTCTCAGAGCTTAAGTTATTGCTTTCCACAGGGCAACAGAATCATTGAGTCCTGGTGTCACTGTACCCAATTTTAATTAGGAAGAACTCAATATATAACCCAGGTGTTAGCATGCTCCTCAAATCAAAACCAGTTATCTGAAAAACTTAAAGGTACCTGCACAATTTTCAGCTCAGTCTATGAATGATAAAAGTCCTCACAGAATTGTTCATTTCCTTAATGTGTTATGAACTGAAAATTGTTGTTATACCAACAGACTGGAAATTCTTACCTGTTATATAGGAATATGAAATAAATAAATAATTATTTTTATTCTGTTTGAAGAAAAACTTCAAATCCAGAATTCAGAAGAAAACGTTATAATTTTCCGCTGTCCAGTAAGTGACATGATTTGTAAGACTACATATGACTAATTCTATATTAACTAAAAAATATACTTTCACTGAAAAAAAACTCTCACAGTACAAAATGATGACTTTTTTTTAAAATAAATTATCACTATTAAGGAGATCTTTGGTAGCTGCAGCATAGAGTTTCATGAAAGGCAATGTATGAATTATCCCTCTGTTAAACAGGTAAGGATGAAAATAAAGGAAGTGGAATAATTCCAGAGTCATAAAGTGAATTGTCTGTTGTCAAAGTGAGGCAGAGTCACAACCAGGTATATAGCTCCTGATGCCTCAGGACTCTGCTCATACGAGCTCCATGTTCCTTCGGCAGTTCAGGATGAGATCATGAGCAGCCTAAGAGGACTTGGAAAGAAAGAGATGTTGAGGAAGGGCTGGCAAGCTGGGTAGATACATTTCAACTGTGCATGTGACATAAAAGAACATTTCCATGGCACTGAATTGCAGACATGCTGCATGTGACTGGGCAGCCCAGATCACTGTCATGCTGCATGGCTCTAGGCTATCATGGTGTAAAGGATCTTGTTCAACTGAGATACAAAGAAGATTCAGAATTTTGCAGCCTATTTCCAGGCACTGTCCAGCCATGTGTTGGACCAGATGATCTTCAGAGATCCCTTCCAACCCAACCTACTTTATGCTTCCATAATTAGTTGAGACAATATTCTGCTTTCAAGGAGGTATCACCCATTATTTAATATACTGAAACAGGTGATCAACTGTAGCAACAAAATGGTGTAAAATCAGTGAAGCTCTACTGGTTGTTAGTGAAATAAGAAGCTGACTTGCACGGAAGGATCATTTCACTCCACCAAGACTGAAACCTGTCCCCTTGCTCCTGGGTGAGACTTCACAAACACTGTTGCTGTGGTTACCACCCAGGTCTTTGTGATGGGAAATCAAGCTTATTCTCCTGCTTGATTTCACTTCCCACTGGACATCTGAGACAAAGACATTAGTCTGTTGTAGGACACTTCATATTCATGAATTTGTGTGAACTTCAATTGAGGGTCTTACTTGAAAGTCATTGTTTTGATCTAAATACATATTTGCCCTTAAAAAATTAATCTTGATCTTTACAAAACTCATTTGGGCAATAGCAACTGAATCACCCAAGGTTATGTCATGGATAGGGATAGCTGCCTACCATTTACTAAGGTCTTTCAGTTTTCCTCAGAAGAAAGTGTATTATTGATCTAGACCATGCACCTGAGAAGGGTTAGAAAGGACTGAATTAAAGTGAAAAAATGAGAAACATCCAGAGTGATTTAATGCTGATCCAGAGCCCACTTGACAATGTAGGAGGATCTCACTGATATAAATGATGTTTAGATCAAAAGATACAGGAAGAGAAAAGGAGAAAAAAGAAATGCCCCCAAGAAGAGACATAAAGACAACACTGACATCTTTAATCCTTACTAGAGGAAAGTGGTTACGCCCAGTGGAGCTCTGTCCAGCAGGCTAGGAACTCCCCTGGCAAGCAGGGCACCTTACATGTCTCCCACACTGGAGGCTTATCAATGTCTCTGACAAGCCTGAAAGGTCAGTGTTTGCAAATTATTTTAGCCCCCACAAGTCCTAATGTTATGCAGACTACACAGGAGTTGAGCACAGTGAGATTTGCAGGAATTGTTGATGGCACCAAGACTTGGGCAAATCTCAGCAATGGTGTGGTCCCACCCCTGCTTTCCACTGGCTGCCTCCACAGTTGCTGATTTGGTGCCCAACTCCCCTTGGACCCATAAGGAGGTATCATGGTGGCAATTAAATCCATTTGTCTAGAGCAAGATCATGCAGCCCATGAGCAGTTATGAGCTAGAAAGACCAGGGAAGATGTCAAGTGAAGCCCATCATGTCCCACAGTCCACTTCACTGTCCTGCTGGATGATTGTGTGCCTATGGAGATGTGACTAGAGAAGTGAAGGCCATCTCTGGTGCCAGCATGATTCATACCCTCTGTCAGGCAGCCAGGCTGCCTGGGTTTCTATTCTGGGACCCAGAAACATATGATTAATTAATTCATTTATGAAATTAGGGGAGAGGCGGGGAACACAGGCTCACAATTTTATTTTTTTTTTTTTATAGAAAGAATTCAGGAAAATTACAGTGACACTGGGAAACTGCTGTCCCAAAGCTTGTAGAATCAACTGCCTTGATAAAAGTAGTGGGACAGGACGATCTCTGAGCTTTAGTCCCCCTCTATCGAGAACCCACTGCCCAAAGGAAAGGAAAGCTGAGCTATCAAGAGTCATTGGACTTCAATGGAAGAAATGAATGCAAATTAACATTTAAGTATTACCTGTCCAGTGCTTTTTTCATCCCAAAGCACAACACATGCCTTTATAAATGGTGTTGAGGTAGCATATTCAGAAAAATCATTCATTACTGTAACGAGAGACAGGCTGTCTGCTGGTGAGTTATAAATGGGTTTCTGAGGTATTATTACTTTTTAATAGAAGGAATGGTTGTGTGTGTGCTTTGCCTTGAGTTAAACAGGCCAGTTTGTGTGTTATACAAAGACATTGCAGGGAGTGCTTGCTCTTTAGAGACCGCAAGATGAACAGTAAAGAGAAAAGAAATGGGTCAGAGTTGGCATCTCCTTTCTCATCCATCAGTTTCTCCAACATCAACAGTGTAAAACCAGGCCTCAGACTTCTGCATTGATTTGAACAGATGGACTTGCACCGATGGTACCTCACTCCGCCCCAGACTTTGTGACTTTGAGCAAGTAACTTTAGGGCAAAATCAGCTATTAGTCATGAAGGGCATGTAGATGCTGGACTTCTATCCATTTTCCCCTGGAATTACCTTTGAAAATCTCCTATTTATGTTTCTGTGGTCATATAAAACTGAAGTCAAAAGACTTTTCTATTTTCTATTTTAGTCTTGAGAAGAGAAGGCTTCGTAAGGACCTTATCACTCACTACAACTACCTGAAAAGAGGTTGTAGTGAGGTGGGGACTGGTCTCTTCCACTGTGCCTGCAGTGAGAGGGCCAGAGAAAATGGCCTTAAGCTGAGACAGGGGAGATTGAGATTAGATATTTAAAAAACTTTGTTCACTGCTAGGGTGGTCAGGCATTGGAATAGCTTGTTCTGGGAGGTGGTGGAGTCACCATCCCTGGAGCTGTTTAAGAGGTGTTGGGATCTGGTGCTGAGTGATGTGGTTTGGTGGTTTAGGGGTTACAGTGGCAGTGCTGGGTGGATAGTTGGACTAAGTGATCTTAAAGGTCTCTTCCAACCTTGCTGATTCTGTGATTCTATGATTCTATTTACCCTGAAGGGGTCAGAAACTCTATCTCTACTGACTCACACAAGGAGGCTTTTATTAACTGACAACTAAAGCCCATACTGGAATATCAATGACAGTAAATTCTGTTGGCTAATTAATACTCTGAATCATGGTCTGTTTAATTGTTATCTGTTTGCACTATGGGTTTGTCTATTGTTCTGCTTATGTTACCATGAAATTGTGAAGACATTTTTTGGAAGCAAGGTGGTGAACTGGTAGCTTCAAGTTTGATGTTCTTGATTCTGTATTTTCCATATATAAGTAAATATTAAGATTGAGATGCTCAAATATTAACTGGTATTGCTTCTTTACTCAAAACAGGAACAAGAATTGTTGTCACTTTGGCTAAGAACTGGCTAAATACATAGATTGATTATGTCTAAGACTAGTTCACTCACAGACATTGTATTATTACTTCTTTTGCTTATCTTTTTGGGTTTTGTCCCTTAGG
Source organism: Formicarius rufipectus (assembly GCA_013399695.1). Taxonomy (NCBI): domain Eukaryota; kingdom Metazoa; phylum Chordata; class Aves; order Passeriformes; family Formicariidae; genus Formicarius; species Formicarius rufipectus. Next base: position 63,658 of record VXAU01002831.1, read on the forward strand.
CATTCAGATGATCTAATTGCAGCCATTTTGGGCATCTATTCTAAACCCTCAACTACTCAAGACAATCAAATGTCTTTCTGAGGTCCTAGTCTGTCTCTATCACTGTAGCAAAACTGGGAAGACTACAGATGACCTTGAAATTTTATACTTTGAGCAACACTCTGGCATAATTCATCCAGCCAGGTTAACCCTGGCCTTTAGTTAGCAAACTGCTGAGTATGGGAAATGTCCTGTCAGGTTTGTACGGTGTTTAAGGTACAGGAATTTCATCTAAGACCAACACTAACCACATTTCCAACAGCAGTAGTCTGAGAGAACACCTACTGGAGTTCCTAAGGGGTTGAAAAGAGCGTTTCAGTTGAGGTGACGCCTGCAAATGTTATGCTGTGGCTCCATGTACCTGGCTCACAGGTTTGGATGACTTCCTAAAGGATGAGTCTTGCTGGAATTGGAATGCATTACAAGTTTTAAACAGCAGCCTAACTACCCCAACTTTGTGGAAATGACAAGCCCTCCTTTTGAGCACTAAAGGCTGCCATGAGCCTGCAGGGAGAAGGGGAACGTGCAGCTGGATGTGTGTGCGCATTTGTGAAGACAGGAGGAGCGACAAGGAAAGTTTCTCCTATGAAAGAAATGATCTAATTTGAAGCAAGTCCCTCATGGGAAGAGCTGTGACAGAGGCTGCTCTGTTCCTGTTAATTTTCACAGTGCAGCTGTCAGCGGGTCTGTAAATAGTACTCTGCGAAGCCAACACTTCCTATCCACACATCAACCATTCAATTAACAGAAGAACAGAAGAAGGAAATAAAGTGCACCACAGCCTTCTATCACAGCTTTGATGTTTTCCAGCAATTTATGAAAGTGTACACAAATCTAATTACAAGCCCCACTGCTTCCCATTTACATGGAGCTCCTCAAGTTCAGAGCTGTTTATATCAAAATAATTGTTAAAAATACCTCAGCTGATCTACGGCACTGTGGCCCCCCACTCACCAGAGCCACCACGCTGCTCCTCCCAGGGAGTTCCTGCCGACTCAGCGCTCTGGAGCCTGTGTGCTCACACACAATCCCCATGTCCCTGATGCTCCGTGGGTGCCATGCCCGCACTACAACTTCATCATACCCACAAACGCCTGCTTCCCTTCTCCCCTCCACCTTCTCTGAGCAACTTCTGCAGACTCACTGCTCTCCCCTCCATCCCTAAATCGCTGTGCTGTCAGGGGGTGAGTGCAGATGCTCATATGGTTTTGGTAATGGGGCTGTATCTGGAGACACCTTGGCACTGTAGGAATGCACAGCAATAATGACTGCCGTCATTAATGAAAGCTGGGGTTGGTTTCCTTGCTGGGGTGCCCGAGCATCCAAAGCCAGAAAGATGAGAAAGAGTGCCCTGTGTGCCACTAGTCTGACCCAGGCCACTGCACATGATATTCTGACAAGACACTTGTAAGTCCTGGTCTCGTGGGTTGCATCCCTGCCCATGACAAGGGGTTGGAACTTGATGATTTTTAAGGTCCCTTCCAACCCAAACCATTCTGTGATTCTATGATTTTTGGGGAATTTTTTGATGTTTTCATATTTAAGTCTCTGCTACCTGATAAATCAAACAGGTAAGAAATTCTATCAGCTTAACTAATGAAAAAAAATCCCCCATGGCATGAGAGGGTCAATAGAACATTGCCTAAGGAAAGAAGATAATTCTTTCACCTGACTTCACTTTACATTAACTGTATTTGGCTAGGAATTTTTGTACCATGGGTGGATTTCTAAAGAACAATTGTGGGCAGAGTCTGGAAGTCAACCTTGACCAATGTTTTGTGTCACTCAAATTTTCTCGACTACTGAAATGTTTTAAATGCTATAACTAGAGATCTAAGTAGTGTCATCTAATAACACTGAGAAATAATTGCATAATTTGATATAGGTGATTCCTGAACAGAGATTTGAAGTTGTTTTTATTGCTTGTGTTGATAAGAGCTGAAGAGAGAAGTGTTGAAGTGAAAGCCCCCAAGTTAACAAAGTTTTGCATTGCAGTACTTCTGGTTTTTCAAAGTTCAACTAAACTGAATCTTTTTCTGAAAGGCAAACGTCTGTTCAGTGCTTGTATCCAAGTCTCACATTTTCCCTTCTTTTCACAAAACCAAGGATTCTGTCTGAAAAGTAATTTTCATGGAAGATATTCAGCCAAGCATAGACAGACTTGGGATGCTATTGCCTGGGTACATAAAAAATTCTGTGCTTTGACCAAGATGTTGTAGGCTTTTATAATAAAACGAAAGGAGACTTTACCTGTTTGGTGGTGGAACCCACCTTAAAGCACTCTGAACATCTTAATGGACCTAAATATAATTAATTCAAGAAAGATATATAATGAAAATAATGCTGACAATTAGTGTGTTAAGCAAGTTCATAGCACATGTCAGGGATTCCTGTTGTGAGATTCCTGGTTTCTGAATCTCAAATTGCTTTATTTGGACAGCAAACTCCAGGACAGCTTTCAGGTTTCCTCATATTAGACATGAAATCAAGTATTTATTCTAAGCTGCACTGTTTTTAGCTTTTGTTTTTGAGCACTGTTGGTCCGTTTTCATTCTAAGTTGCTAACTTGCACTTTGGAGGAAGAATGACTATTTTGGAACTGGTGGACCATAGCAAACTGATGCCTAAAATTATCTAAAAAGCACACTTCTATTTGGGCTTTGGTTTGACAGGTTTCAAAATCTATTTCTATTCTGCCAGAGGTATCTATTTCCCTCTACTGATTATAATAGAAACTTAGATGACAAACTCTTCAGACATAGTTTCTTAACTTCTGGATGTCTCAAATTAGGTGAGATGAGTCCCATCTCAGGTATTTAGTCTAAGGCTGTTATCAAGTAATCCATTATAAAGGGACAAGCATGCCCAGTATTGCCCATCCCAACACAGACAGAGAAAGAAGAGAAAGTATAAATCTCTGGAAATGTCTTTCTCCCTTCTTTAAGAATCATGGGAGATGTTTAGAATAGATCACAAACTTTTAGACTGTTAAACCTAGGTCAAATGAATCAGTCTTCACTTCTCATCCCTGTGCAGAAAATGTATATAACAGTACCATTCTATCCCTTCCAGTAATTAATTCATAACCAAAGAAATTTTGAGTTGCCACATTTTGGGTGAGATAGTGAAAAAGGTGCAACAATACTATATTTTTTGATCCTGTGTAGTTTCTGTGCAGGAAAAAGGCCAATGTGATTTAGGCATGTGTGATTCTGCCCCTCTATTCCACTCTCTTGAGATTCCACCTGCAGTGCCGCATCCATTTCTGGGGGCCTCAGAATAGGAAGGACATGACCTTGTTGGATTAAGTCCAGGGGAGGCCAAAAAGATACTCAGAAGACTAAAGCACATCTCTTATGAAGACAGGTTGAGAGAGTTGGGGCTGTTTAGCCTGGAGACGAGAAGGCTCCAGCGTGACATTATAGCACCTCTCAGTACCTAAAGGACTGAGAGAGAGATGGGGACGGACTTTGGACAAGGTCCTGGATTGACACCACGAGGGGAAATGGCTTCAAACTGAAAGAGGGCAAGTTAAGGTCAGACATTAGGAAGAAATTCTTTACTGTGAGAATGGTGAGGCACTGAAACAGATTGCCTAGAGAAATTGTGAAGGCCCCAACCCTGGCAGTGCTCAAAGTGGGATGGAGCTCTGAGCAACCTTGTCTAGTGGAAGGTGTCTCTTCCCATGGCAGTGAGGTTGGAAATAGACGATCTTTAAGGTTACTTCTAATTCAAACTATTCTATGATGGCTCTAGGAAGTGTTGGGAGAAGGTTCTATGTGGGTGGACAGACAAGGCCACATCTTAGCTTTGTAAGATGTATTGTGTGGAATGACTCTTCACCATTTGGCTGTTGCCCAGATATGAAGACATGGAGAGAAGGAGAAAACCAAGTTGAAGGTGATGCCTAGGAAGGAATGTGACTGATAGGTACGATGATAATATTGTCCACAGGGATTGAGAATGGAGGTGGAGGAGAGAAAAGGAAGGTTTCCGGAGGAAAAGCTCAAGAGTTCCATTTTATACGTATTGAGCTTGATCTGACAGCTAAACGTGCACCAGGAGATGATGGAAAAACAGTCCAAGATTTTGGTTTGGACAGGAGTCAGTCCTGCAGTAGAGAAGCTAGATCTGCAAGCTGTCACTGTAGCAATAGCAGCTGAATTTGTGTTGGTGGATAAGGCTGTTAGGGACAAGGCTTGGAAGAGGAAGGCTAGAAAATTATATGAAGAGACCTGTTTATGTCCCCATATGGATGGGAAACAGAGACAGAAGGGGATAGGGTAACCAAAGCTAAAAGTACAGGGCATAAAAGTGTTTAAAATATATTGTAAATACATGCAAGAATACATGAAGATTCTGATATTTTATAAAGAAGGAAAGGCAGATCAAGTAAAACACCACCATAAAACAGATGAGCACATAGGCAATATGATCTAAAAAGAGGTGGAAAAAAGCTCTCTTGATCAGTATATAGAAGGAACTTTGGACCTGCTGAGAAGTAAGGGATTTTGGGTAACTTATTTCTAAAGGAAATTGATTGTGTAAAAACTGGAAAGCTTTAGATCTGTTTGGTGGACCGCTAGGAGAATCAAGTGCCTTGTATAGAGAGGTGGGATTGTGGTGGATGATGGTCAGGCACCTGTCCAAGGAAAGGTTAATTAAAAAAAAAAGAAGAACTTTCATAAAAAAAAAGTTGCCTTTTGAAACTATTAGGCAACATATGTTGTGTGAACAGGAAGTCACAGTAGAGCAATAATCCTGACAGCTGTGGAGAAACAGGAGTCTGCTGCAGGAACGAACGGCTTGAGACCTGACAAGAATGATGATGGATGCCCTGTTGGTGGTACATGAGGACAAACCAAGAGACGCTTAAATTGCCTGAACCACAGGAAAAATGTTGAGCTGGCATCGCAACAGGACAAGCGAGGCCAGATCTAGCGGTGAGAGAAATGGAAGGGGCTGAAGGAAGATGGCAGCACTGCCCCCCTCCTTCCCAAGGACGGTGGCTGCGTCGCTGTCTCACCACGAGGTGGCTGCATTTCTCTGTGAACATCGAAGCCGTGAACGGTGCTGCACACCCCGATGTACCATGGAAACGAGAATGGGAACGCAGATCCTTGCAGGATTTGGCCTTTCTCACTCAAAGCACCATAGAAATTTTAAGACACTGTGGGAAAAACCTCCCGTGCTCCATGTCTTCATTGAGTGTTGGTGACTCAGAGGGTCCTCACAAGTCTGCTAAGACATGGCAGATGACTGTGTTGTGCCTGCATGTAGCTCATGGGAGATACAAGGGAATGCCACATAACTTAGCCTATAATGAAGTGAAGGAAATTTCTAATTCCCTCCATGCTTTTCCTGTGAACTAAGAGTACCTACTTGGACTACTTCAGCCAATTCACGGACACTTGTGAAGCCATGGAAGCTTGACAGTGAGTTTGGGATAGGCATCTAGTAAAGGTTAAATTGTGACACTTTCTCAGGTGCCCAGGTCTGGTTGTTCAAGGACGTTCTGTAACAGCTATTTGAGTCAAACAAGTCAAGAAGAAAAACAGTCCCTTAAAATTGACCCATGAACTCTCCAAATTCTGAACTGATTTGTACATTCTAAGCTCAGGTGATGTCACCAGGTTGAAACAGTAATTTGTTTTCAAGTGGCCAAGAGATAAGTATTTTCAGTGTTTTGAAAGTTGGAAGAGAAGGGACTGGGAAAGAGTAATAATATTTTTAGTATACTAGATCTAGATAAAATCTTCAACTCTCCTTGGGTTTTGTCTGCTTTCTCCTGCCTTCCTCTCACCTTTGTAATAGGAGTTTGACTGATTTTTGGGATGGGGACTGTCATTTTATTAAACCTTTTTGTGATACCACACCCTATGGAATTGAAAGTCCTGGTGCCAATTTACAGACACTGTTACTTTGGGTCAAAGTTTGAAAGAAGTCATTAAAAGTACCTCTTTGACCTGTCTCAGGAAAGATGTCCATAATATGTCACTGTGGGATGTTAACATCAGGCACAATATCTGGTTTTGTTAGAAGGATCCTTTAAGGAAGAGACTCTTAAAAGCACTGAAGTACTTGAAAAATTTGAGTACCCATCTTTATGGAAATTTTTTTCAGTAGCATCACTGGTAAACATGTACCATTTTTAAACTGATTTGTCTAAGATGGGGTACCAAAAATGAGATCTTGATGATTTGCTAGTTTTAGAAACCTTCTCTCTTGTAAAGAATTTTCCATTTCCATCCCTGCAAAGATCTAGAGAAAATCTGTCGGGCCCACTTTTAAACTTATTTGGATAAATTCATGAATTTGCATTAGAGTCTCTTATTGAAAGGGAGATTTTACACTCTCGAATATTTTTAATTGAGCTTTCTTGTACCCTTTTCAAGCTGTCGGCATGCTTCTTATCCTTTCGTGATTTACACTGTGAATAATTAGAAATAAAAATAATATACTATAATAATAAACCAAAACATGTTGTACTAGATTGTCTTTTCCCACTGACAGTGGAATACCTTACATTCCTCTGTGTCTCATGATGGCTTGCAAATACATCTCACTTTCTATTTTCTTGAACTATAAGTCTTGAAACTCCATATTACTAGATATTTGTGCAAGTGGAATGATCCCTCCAATGTGTCCTAGAAGATTCAATAGCTGATCTGACACACTTTCAAAAGTCAGAGATAGGGGACCACATTTATGCCTACGTAGGTGCTTTTGTGGTAACAAGGAGAAACACCCATCACTGTGTGATTTGTCTTTATCTCCTAATGCCTTAGGTGACCATATTTCTCTCTGCTGAACAATGGCAAAAAGTTCTTTGCCTAGAGACAGAGAATTTTTGAGGAGGAAAAACAAAGACGCCTCTAGATGTAAGTTTCTACTTGATTCACCCCTCTGAAACTTGAATGGTTACACTCATGGTGAATCTGACCAAAAGCTTTTGTCATCTGTGAACCATAGACCTTTTTATCAGGTCTTCTAAACTGTTGGTGACAGGACACAGCACCCCTTAGTGTTCTGTGCCTGTGAGAAATAACAGCATCATCCTACCACGTCCACTGATGAGTGAAGCACATCCAAGACCCTGAGCCTTCCTGGATGATGAGTTGCAGAGCAAGGATAAATCATCCCTCCTCCTCAGCCAAGCCACAGGGCAGCCAAGGCTGGACCAATTCTCACATGCCTATGTTACAGAGCTACTCACCGGCATTGTCTGGCTGCCATGCAAGGCGTTGATGGCAGCTTGGGCCTCTGCATGTGAAGAGTATTTCACAAATGCACACCCTGTAAGAGGAAAGAGAAGAGTGTAAGAAAAGTTGCATGTAGATCACAAAAGTCCACGTGGCTCAATATCCTGTCCTCAGAACTGGCCAATGAATATGCTTGTGGAGAAACTCTAACAAACAAATGTGCCCTGATCCTTCCCGGAGTCTAGTTATCAGCATCCTGAGGACCACTTAAAGCAAAGCTATAACCAGAACTCCCACACTGCTCGTAATGAGCACTGAGAGACACAAACTTAGAAAGTACATCTCAAATCTGTTCATGTTTTGACCTCCGCAGCTTCCCATCTTGCACAATTTTACAATTTATTGGGTGAAAAAGACTTCTATTTGTATTAGACTTAATGCTGAGTGTTCCTTCCTCAGTAGTTATGAGAAATGGTACAGAAGAGTGTATAAGTTATCAGAAAGCTACACATACTTCTTACAAGCAACCACAGGCCAAATGTACAGAAGGCATTCTGGTTACTCTAAACTCATGAGGCACCTTATCATATCACTGACTGGCAGAGCTCCACAAAGCACTGCCCAGGGCTTGTGCTGGCTCCAAGCAACTTTGGTCTGACAAAGTATGAGGCAGCTTCTGATGAAGTAGCATGGATGGGAGAGGTACACGTATGATGATTACCATCTTGTCACCACCAAAATGTGAATCTTAGTCTTTCATAGCTGCAAAACCAGTGCCTGTGTAGGTGTTTTCTTCTGGACATTAGAGAAATGTAGGCAGTGCTTCTCTGGCCTGCATTGCCATGTGAGAAATCTCACACTGAACTCTTACATAAGGTTTAAGGGCAGAAAGGTGCACTTACAAATATGTGCTGGGGTGCAGAAATGATCAACACTTCAAAGGGTGACATGCACCACTAGAATGGGGGACTGCCTTGCCAACACTCCTAGCTACAAGCAAACTGACTCAGAGAGAGGAAGGGTAATTTCCATATGCTAAGGCGGTTCTTGGAACAGATTGGGAGAGATCTGAGAAGTTCTGGCTTCCATCCCCTTCTATTACTACCAAAGACTTTTGAGCTTTTAATCAATTTGCAAAGCCCTCACTGTTTCCCTGAAGGGATGCAGAGAGGATGCCAGTCCTGACAGTGGGATGGCCCTATTTCATTCCCTTTGTAGCATTACCCTTATGGATCCCTACACTGCAGGGTTAAAAATGAAGGAATAGACCTTGCAATCTATAAGAATGAGCCCCAAAGATCCCTAAAAACATCAGTTCATACTGATAGAAGTGAGATTGAAGCAAGTGGTGATAGCCCTCCCCAAAAACAATGCACATACATGAAATTAGCTTAGAGTGAGGAGCCTTTCACTTTGTGTTACTCTCTCAAGCACTGTGCTCAGACTGTATTTCAGGAAAAGCCCAATGATTATTGCTAATAGTTGGATCTAATTTATAAGGAGCTGAGAGGAAACAATCATGAGAAAATGAGATAGATAAACTTCAGCTGGAAACAATAGGGATCAATTATGACATAATCGCAGCCCAACATTCCCGGGCTCCTGAGATACTGCGTCTTCCTCTTCATTAATCAGAGATAATCCAGAATTAGGGTGTTTAATTATTTGCAGAGATTCGTTTTGTACTTTCTGCCTCTAAAAAGAAGATGCTGATTAGCAAACACACAAAAGCTTTCCAGTTCCAGTCACCCATTGCATTTAGAGGAGGATTTTTGGCTGCAATGTTGTTGTTGAAGCTTCACTCTTTTTAGGTGAAATTCAGCCCTTTGTTGAGGTCCTGATGGATCAGTGGAGCTAGATAAACGTGGGAATGAAGAGACTAACAGGCATTTATCTTATTTAATGCCTAAGATATTAATGGGTTCCCTTCTACTGCTTTCTATTAACTGCTTCTAGTAGGTTTTGAGGCAGCAGCACACGTGAAAACTCAGTTTTTACTGGTGTATGGTGGCAAGGCAATAGCAGAGATCCCAACAATTTGTTCTTTTTTTTTTTTTTTCCTTTGTATGTTCAGTGGGATGGCTTCTGTACACACCACCAAAAATGCACATGATCTTCCTTCCCACTGTCACCTGACCCGACTCCAAGAGCTCTTGAATTGAGAATGTGAGTCAAGCTACTCTTCTCAGAACAGTAGTGTCCCTTCAACAGGAGCAACCCTGAAGTGTGAAAGGATTTTGACAAACAGAACTGAACGGGGTGATACACGTGCTTAAGTTGTTTTTGTTTCCTTATGTCCAGATGGCAGAGCTGGAAGGGCTGCTCTGGCTGTCCTGTCAGCTTGGAAAACACTGCAGAGTCAGGTTGTAGGATTATGATTGCAGAGAATATTAAGAATCCTCCCGTAGAGGGTGCTGTGGGAAATTTTTACTTTGTGAGCTACTGAGGCGTCTAACTGCTGAATGTGGGGGAAAAAGGCAAAAGGGATAGCTGTACAGAGAGCAGCAGCAATGTGGATTCTGTGGGTCCAGAGCACTTCTCCAGACCTGGCTGAACACTGGTGGGCTTTACCTGGAGGAATGCAGAACCACTCCATCATCCCACAGCAAAAACAGGTGTTGCACTTCCCTTCAGGCAGAGAAACTCCTCAGTCCCAGCTCTTCTTTCACCTGGTTACCTACTCCAGCCACTGTGCCTACCACTGAGCACCTCACGCAGGAGGTATTTCTGCAGACCATGGCGGGCACATCTCATGGTTCAGGACATCATCCATGGCTTCAGGCCAGGCTCAGGCAGCTTCTTAGCTGTGATTAGACTGCAATGACATTAAACTGGGAAGCTGCAACCTACCTTCTGAGAGTGCTGAGCTATCAGAAGGACATGGAGGCTCATCACAGAGATGTCTTGTGGGGCTTCACACGGTGAGTTGGGTAAGATTGAACTCCCTGGGATCTGACTGCTATCTGGAATTTAGACAATCTGCTTAAATCTCAACTGACATAGAATTTAAGCCTTATGGGTTTTACCCAAAATAAGCAGCTCACAAGCAATGTGTGTCACATATAGGTTTCTAGCAGATGGAAAACATTACAGACTGGGAATAACTTTGTGGGAGTTCTGGCTTGCCTGCCTGTCTCCTAGGATAAGGGCACTAGCCTTAAGTTTTCCATTGGATTGACTGCTCTGTGTGTGTGTGTGTGTGTGTGTGTGTGTGTGTGTGTGTGTGTGTGTGTGCGTGTACGAAACTGTGTGTGTGTAAATTAGGAGCTTCACATTTGCAGTAAATAGCACCAGCAAATGGAAGCTGGTAATATTAACTCTGTCAAGGCTCAGTATTGATCCTGAGCAGCTCAGTGAAACATCAGCCTGAGACTGCAGCCTGCTAGCACTAATAATTAAACTGGTTAGCAATATGGAGCTGCCACTCAGATTCTGTCTTATAAAGAAATTGTTTAAGGAGAAAAAAAAAGAAAACAAAAAGATTGAGCAAGCATGAAGACAAGTCTGTGTGTTGGATCTCCTCTGGAATTTGTTTCTTACAGATCTCAGAATTTATTGCCTGTATTATTACTGTTTAACTCCTTTGTCATTACACTTTGTTCCATATAATTCCAGGTGGAAGCAAACAGGCTTTTTTTTTTTTTTGCTTTTCCCTGATTTACTGATTTTTTTCAGTGAATGAAGTGCTTGTCTGCCTGCTGTTATGATGACTGGAGCTCTGCTAGGCCATTCTAGTCCACTGCTTTCCAGTGGGGCAACCCCTGTCTCTGGGTCTCATGGAACTAAAGCACTCAGTTGAAGAGAGGTGCCTACAGTGTACTTTCAGGCATTTATATCAAGGAGGCTGAGCTGTGCTAATACATATTGACCAGCTGCACTATAAGTCTGGTGTGAAGTTGGTTCTTTTTGGTCACTTTTATGGAATAACAATATCTTTTTCCAATGTATCACTGTGACTTGGATTTTTTGGCTCCCCATTGCAAAAATACATCAACCACTCTGGCTGATGTTGTCACTTGTCAAAATATCCAGTGAGATATGAACCATGTCAGCAGGACTGGCCTCTTCTCTAGTGTTGCACTTTCCAACACAGTTTATGCTACATTATACACAGATCAATATTTAATGGACACATTACACTGTCAAGAGGAGAGGTCTTCCTATTCAAATTGAAGTTACTTTGTCTAGAGACTTATGGAGACAAAAAATGACCTTCCTGCTTAAGGGAGAGGCCTCATTCTTATACCTGGGTGGTAGTACAAGACTGTTTGTGCCATCCAGGTAACAAGTGATGTCAAACATTGGCAGAAGGAGGAAAGGTCCCTAATTTTGCAATGAAATGTTTTCATGTTTCAAACAGTAAATATCTACCAAACCTAATATTTATATTGGCACCTGTAGGCTTGTTGTTGTGATCACTGATTGATATGAGTCCATACAAAGACCAGGTGGAGAAGAAGTCCTGGGGCTGGTGGATGAGAAATAAGCAGAGGTGATGATTAATCCAGTAATGTACCAATCTTTCCTTTTTTAAAAGAAATAATCATCCTGTTCAGTGGCTGGGGAGAGCATGTCTTGAGTGAATCTAAAGGCCTGTTCAGAGGGGAGGCTCTGCCCAAACAATAATAGGTATCATTTTGCACGTGGAGAGACAGAGATCGTTGGAGAGGTGTGTTTTAAAATGCAGTCAGCTTTTTCCTCTCATGCACAAGCAGAGAGTGACCAGCAAAGTAATTGCCTCCTTTGGCCAATGTGACCCCTCCTAAACTAAGAGATGCTAAAGGCTACATGGTGCTTTTGTCTCACCAGAAAATTACACTAAAGCCAAGTCTATCTTGGCACAAGCCAACACCTTACCTTTGCTGTTGCCATCGGGTCCCCGAAGGATTGTGCACTCCTCAATGTTGCCAAATGCCTCAAATAGCCTGCGCACATCGTCTTCTGACTGCTGCTTGTTGAGCATGCCCACAAAGAGTTTTCTGTCTTCTGGAACAAAATAAAGAGATGCTTACCATATTTCAAGAGGGATATGAAAGCCAAGATGGCTCAGTATCACATGCAAAGTAAACGGTGATTTCATTGAGGTGACATATTTCAGAAGCTGCTAATCTTTTCAGGTGGCTGACCCCAAAAACGTTAATAGCCTCTGACTTTCAATGAGTACTTGAAAATAATCCAGTAAATTCTAAAAAAAACTCAAAAAACAGTAAACAAACAAAAAAAACCCAATCAAACAACAAACAAAAATTATTAGGTTAAATATAAAATCTCTAACTGCCTCAAAATCTCAGCACCAAAGTCTTCCAAATCAGCTCCTTCTGATCAATTTTTGCAGTCAGCTTGCAGTAACTTAAATGACAACATTGCTCAGACCGCAATCCAAGAGGAATATGGATAAAGATAGCATATAGAAACCAAGTCCAAATGAAAAATAACATAAGTTAGTAGCCCTTGCAATACTAAATAAGTTGCAGAAAAAAAATGTTTAACATAAGCTTTTTTAAATCAGGATATAACGGAAGTCACAGTCTGTAAATTGGAGATTTGTCATTCATGCCCACTCAGAGACATGTATCTACAAATCTGGATGAGTTTTTTAATGTATTTATAAATATCATTTGAAATAAACCTGAAGTTTTTGAAATGTAAATTGTTTTTTGAAACATAAAGTTAACTTATATGGTTGCTAATATCTGAGATAACTCAAGCAGGTGGCAGTTCATGCTGAAGCAGGACGTAGTCTGCTAGCAGGTAATTGTATTTTGAACAAGAATGCTCAGTGTGACCCAGCAATGTGCTGGAGTGAGACCAGAGGGGGTTGGAATGAGATCTTTAGGGTCCCACACCACATCCCAGATAATTTTATGATTTATACTTGGACTTATATCAAATTGGGACATCTTCATGAGACATCTTCAGAAAATATTAGTGAAACCAACCAAACTAATGATTGTCAGAAATACGTCAGAGGGTACTGAGTGATGCCTCCTGATCATGTTTCTGTTCAGAGACTAATACCATTACATCAAGAAAGAAAGGGAAATTTACATAGTTTACATCGTGTATGTAAACAGGGCATTTGCACATGATTCATAAATGTCTTATTTATCATTCATTAAACACTATGTAAATGTGTAAACCAAGAGGTTTTTTCAGAGCACTTTACAGAGCAGATGTAACCAATTTGAATAAATACATGTAAATATATAAATAATTTAATTTTTATTTAATTTATTTTTTAATGTACCGGTTAACCTAAAGCTGAACAAAACACTGGTTTACAACAACCCTTTTCTGGCTGGCTAATTGGGCAATTTATGTCACTTTTCTTCACCGAGAAATCACTGGTGTAGGCAATCTGTTCTGCTTCAACCAGTGTTTGATCAAAATTCCCCTCTCCAAGATGCACCTGCACATTGGCAAATTACTTTACAGCCTTGGATGTGAATAATTTTTCATGCAGTGGCTATTGAGTGGAGATATTAGGAGCTTTCAACCCTGTAGTCAAGTTATCCATGACAAGGAAAAGTGAACTGCCCACAGAAAACAAGGACTTATGTTGCCTTCAGCTAGGCTGTTGAACTGGTATGAGAAATAGGCTTAGGAGAGTACATGTGCACTTCTGATAGGTGAGATAAACAGAAATAGCCTTCTGATAGACATATTAAAGCAAGAAATATTCTTACTTTGTGTTGGAATTGATTCAGCAGAAAAGCATTTTGAGATCTTTGCTGACAACACAGAGCTCAGACTTCAATGATGTACACAGCCCTAACACCATGTAGGTGGTCCCCAGCTCATGAGAAGGGGATTTGGACACGTGAAAAGACTTTTTTCAATGACCAAAGTGTCCTGCAAAGTAAACTCTAAGATGTGCCTTAGAGAGGCAGCTACTGAAGTTCACTGTGTGCTCTGTGGGGGACATCTTTCAGTCCAGGGCATGAGAGAGCCTTAGAAAAAGAATCCTGCTCTAACATTGCCCAGATATTGAAGGAAAACTCACTCAGCAAATAATATCAGCTGTCTTGCAAGATGGGAGACATTTCAGGAAGGGGGCAGAGCAGTGGGGATGAACTAGGAATACCACTGGCAAAAGGTTTTACCTAGAAACTTTGTGTCTAGTAAATACTTCTAGCACAACAGAAGCACCTGTTATACTGTGCTTTATACAGCTTGTCCTGTTTCAAATAAGCTGCATCAGCACAAGCACTCCTATAGCTGTGTAACTGTGTTTTCACCAGACTTTTTGCTAATATAAATGTATCATTAAAAAAAAAAATCACATCCCTCCTCTGTCAGCAAAACTCTCTAGTGTGGAACTGGCCTGAAACTGCCTTGTCTGTTCTGCTTTATGCGAAGCTAAAACCAGGTGTTTTAGGAACCATTCAATTTTATTTTTTTCCCAGTATTTTTTCCCCCTTGCATCTCTGCAGTACACTGGGAATGGTGGTGCTGGTCCCCAGAGCTGGATGGCAGATGATGTGGTGCTTTGAGGATCTGCCCACAAGCTGGTCATGAAACCAGCAGGAACAGGGTCTGCCAAAGGTGAGAACCATGGATAGCCAGGTCTCAGCTGCTTGGACATCACCTCCAACTCCATCTCCAAGTCAGTGTCCTGCCTCTCTCCTGAAAAACAGTGCCTTGTATTGTGAATGGAATCATTTGTCATATCTGCCATCACAGAAATTTACACAATCACACACGTGACTGATAAAAAATGAGTCAGTTTAGCAAGGTTTTTTTACTCTGTGTAATTTTTACAACAAAGAAGTGCTGCATTTTCCTCTCACATCCTAGCTCTTGCAGGGGACTCTGCAGTGTGTTTTAGTGACACCCCTCGCACATCCTGGGTGGGAAGAGAGGAGGAGAGGTCCAGCAGATGGGACCTCTCAGCATGTTCCAGGTATTGACTAACAAGTTTATCCACTGATGGTCTTGTATGAGCCTCTTACATTCTGAGTGTTGTCATACACTGTTCTTCCACATTCAAAACAAAAAACTGACATGTCATGCACCAAGCCAACTACTTCTAGTTTGTATGTGTGTCTGAACAAGCCCTTGAGGCTGCCAGAATAAAGAGAAGAGGGGATGTGCTGGTGTCATGTGTCTCCAGCATGGGTGCATATCACAAGGGATCCCCAACAGATGTTTCTAGTGTCCTCTAATGAGTATTGGGGGCACTACATGTTACAGAAATCAGAATTTTAGGTTGCACACAAATCTGGAGCAGTTTCAAATCAAGCTGCCCCTAAGTTCTGCCTGCATGTAGGTCCTTCTCTACCAACAGTGGTCCACCCATACCACCTCCCTGAGTCCCATGTTTCCTCTTCTTTCAGTGAAACACTGCTTCAAACCCATATGTCTCAGGATCCACATCTGAACTTCAGAACACTGGGAAGACTCAGGTTCCCATGGCTTCCATTTCCAAGTTCAGTGCTATCATCATCATTTCAGATTGTAGGACTGAGGGGTAAAAATCTTTCAGACCAGGCTCGCTAGGACCTGGGTCCCAGGGAGAAATGAACACACAGTCAAGGAGAACAGAAATAACAGTGTCCAGGGCAGAAGAGAAGGAAAAAACAGGCCAGGCATAAGCTCATGATCTGGGATATCCCCAGCATGAGCTGTGGGCATGACCATGTGCTCCAACCTAAGCTGGCCTGTGGCCATAGAGAGGGAGTTGTACCTCACAGTACCACACTATCTTACACAACAGAGATGGGCAGCCATGAGGAGCATCCTCTATCTCCTCCCTATTAAGGAAATCAAGACATTGAGCTTCCTCAGCATGTCTAAGAACAGGTGTGATGAAAGAAGCCGATTCCATGTAATCTCTTCCAGCCTACACCTGGGTGTGCATCTAGCATTGATCCGCTTTTGAGTATCTTCCCATTGCTTTTATAAAGAAGGACCTGCCCAAATCTCAATCTGTTATGTACTCCAAAGTGACACCTTCAGCTTCTATCTCACATCCACATGTTATACGTTTGTGAGGACACCTCGTTAACCTTGCTGCAGAGGTAGCCCTTAAAACTGCAGCACTATGAATAGTGCCACTGCCCCGCAGTGTTGTGACTGAATGTGGTGTCCCTGTGAGTCTCTCCTACCCACATTTTTGCTTTGTCTCATTATTGTTTATTCTATGATCAGTCTTTCCCCACAATCTGAGTCCATTATGCCTGCTTCACTGTGGAAATATTCAGCTCTGGTGGATATTTCTGTGTATGGTGGCACCCAGGAGAGCCAAGGAGGTTTTGGGTGATACACTCTGATAATACCGAAAATTAAGGTCCTCTCAATCTACCCATTTTGCCATAAACAAACCACAGCAATGACACAAGGTAGCACCCCCAGTTCCTCCCAGAGTGACAAGCAGGGAGAGAAAGAGCACGTTAAAGACCAATCACAGTTTCCACAGTTGTCCCCTTGGTGACATTTCCAATATTCCCATGGAACCAGGCTTCCCTCTCCCTGACCACTCTGCCAGTGATAGAGGCTTGTGCCCATCAGGAAAAGCTAGCTGCAAGGCACAGTGGTGAAGAAATGCAACTTGTCACATAAATATACAGTGTCTATAAATCTCCCTGCTGTGTTTATATGAAGCCTTGGCACCTTCCCGGGTGCAAATAGGGGTTAAATTATTCCCTGTTCTATTTGTATTTAAATGTTATGTTTCTATGATAAGCGTAAGGCAGAGGTGTCAGATGGGCCTGGGCGAAGGAGACAACACATGTGAAAGGTGAAATAATAGAGCTCTGCAAACCAAGTGCTGAGAGGAGACAGGAAGGGGGGATATGGGAGTGAGGGGGAGAAGGGGGAGGACGGGCACTAATTAAAGAGACAGAAGGGACAATGAGATGCAGGATGTTTGACCCTCTGTGGAGCAAGAGGACAAGAACAAGAATCACAGCAATTGTGAAGGGACTGGGGGAAAATTAGGGTCACGCACAGGGAGACATGACACAGGATTGTGTTTATCCAGAAAGCTCTTGCTAATATATGTGTGTGCGTAGAGGTACATTTAGATAAGAGTATATAAATAGACACATTCTCGTATTCCTCATGCGAAACAAAGAGGTTGAATCCTAGTATCAGGAAAGTATAAGCCAGCTTTATAATCTAGAACACTGCATCCAATGCCCTGGAAATAAAGAGGGACAGATTTACCATCCCTGTGGCCCAGGTTAATGAGGAGAGCGAACCAGAAGATCACTACAGTCCCTTTTAGCCACAAACTCCTTTATTCTAAAGCCTATGAGCCTCTCAATTTCATCCTAGGTTCATTGCCAGAGCATCACACATGGATAGTGTGTGTGCTTTTTTGTGTAAGACCAAAACTTGTAATTTTGTGTTTCCGTATGGGACTGAGCATCTTCTGTGTGTGCACGGTATTCACCAGAGCATTCCCTGACATTACTCAATGCCTTTGGCTTTCTAAGCATCAGGACCAGGTTGCTGTATGGCTTAGTTTCAGAAAGCAGATGCTAATTAATTCCATTATTTATATAGCTAATAATTATTTGTCCCTGCTGTTATTCGCCTCCTCCCCAAACATTGCTTGCACACACAGTGAGGAACCAGCTGCAGTGCCTTGGTTCAGGCACTGGGAAGGCCTTTAAGCCTATCTCCTTGGCACCATGACAGAACAAATGAGCAGATTAGGGAAGTTTTCTGTGCAGGTGTGGGTGAGAAGAAAAGCCAGTCCATGGGACCCAGTGGCACATTTACAAGAGAGGATGCAAGAGTCAGAGTGGTTTTTCCTTGCCCACACTCATGACTTATCCTTGGCAGAACAGGGAGCGGAGATGGCTCAGTGTTCATCACAGAAACATAGAGATTCATAGAATGGATAGGGTT
Source organism: Formicarius rufipectus (assembly GCA_013399695.1). Taxonomy (NCBI): domain Eukaryota; kingdom Metazoa; phylum Chordata; class Aves; order Passeriformes; family Formicariidae; genus Formicarius; species Formicarius rufipectus. The sequence goes on from VXAU01002831.1 coordinate 81,756, forward strand.
GGAAGGGACCTTTAAATGTTGTCTGGTCCAACCTCCCAGCAGGGACATCTTTGACAGTAGAAAGTGGCTCAGAGCTTTGTCCAACTTGACTTTGAATGGTTCCAGGGATGGGATGTCTGTGACCTCTCTGGGAAGCCTGTGCCAAAGCTTCACCACCTGCATGGTAAAAACTGTTCCTTGTATCTAGCATGAATCCGCTCCCTTTTAATTGAAAAGCATGAGTCCTTGTCCTATCAGTATGGAGTATTATTCAACAGTCCCCATCTCTCTTATTAAAGTTTTGAAAGATGCAAACAAAGTCTTCCTACAGCCTTCTCTTCACCAGGCTGAAAAACCCCAAGTCTCTTATCTTGTGTTGATAGCAGAGGTGCTTCAGTCCTCTGTTCCTCTTTGTGGCCTTCTCTAAATGCTCTCCAACAGGTCCAAGCCCCGCTTGTTCTGGGGGCCCCAGAGCTGGATGTAGCTAGATGTGCAGTATTAGCACTGTATTTGGGGTCTCACAAAAGAATAGAGAGGCAGAATCAACATTCCTCAACCTTCTTTTGATGCAGTCGAGGACATGGTTGGTTTCTGGGCTGCAAGAGCACATTGCTGACTTGAGCCCATTCTTTCATACACTATTAGCCCCAAGTCCAAGCAGAGAGATCAGGAATGTGCCAAAGTCACAGTGGTGAAAAAGAACTATACACCTGGAATTCTTGCAGACTGATATGAACAAGGTATCTTCCTCAGGTCAAGAGGAAAAAAGGAGCTACAGAACAGAAGAGTGAGCTGCAGATGCACTGAACATTATGAAAGTTTGGTTTGAGCTCTGAACTCAAATTTCCAACTTGAAATCTGCCCCCTTCTTGAGCCAGAGTGCCCCACCACTCCCCTCAACCTGTGCTAATAGGGTCATCATTTAACAAATAGGCTAAAAGCGGGGCATTTCCCAGGTCCTGGGTTTCACACTCCTACTGCCATTTTCACAGCAGTCCTATAGCTACGTGATGATGATTACCGCCCTTTCCACAGGGGAAGTGATTACAAATTCTATTGTAGCTAATTGTAAATTAGCTAATTATCTTCTCCATGGTACCTTGCTGGAGAATACATGAACCTTGTAAAATAGAGGTGTTTCAAAAATTAGGATGGGGGGAAAATCAACAACAAGAATCAAAAGGCCAACTTGTTCTGGAAACAGCAGAAACCTACCGCTACTTAACTGCAAGCAATAGTAAATGAACCCTCTTTCAATCTGTATTATCACCTGTTTTGCCCCTTTTCCTCCTCTCCCCCATCCCCCCATATCAAATAGCACCCTCAAGGGGAATTCTGCCGCAGGCTTTAAAATGTTTGGTGAGTTCACCTGTTCCTAGCAGCTGGGTGTTGTGGGGCATCTCTAATCACATCTCAGTGGTAGTGATTTCTTTGTACTTATCTCTTCCCCTCCTCCCTACCTGGTCTGGTTTTACTTAACAGATCCTTTATATCCCATAAGTTAACAGATATGATTGCACAGCTGCTGGTCTCCAACTGCTGTAGGGAGAGGCTTTGAGACACCCGGGCTAGAGAGAATAGCAGCTAATCTGAACAGCTGTGTGATGGGGACAAGCGTAAATGAATTTAAGCCCAGGTGTGGGACCATAATTCTCCTGAACAAAGAAGGAACCTTCATCCCGCAGGTGCGCTACTCTCCACTGTTGCATCTTAAAAAAAACTTAGTTTGAAGGATTTCTCTTGTTTAATTGCTTGGTTGCACTCTGAGTCTTGACTTGGACACAGATTCTGTAAACAGAGTGAAAGAATAGCTGAACAAGAGACAGAGGGGTCTGTCTGATTCAGTGTGCTGTCTCTGATAATACCCAGTTGTGGAGGTTTAGGGAAGAGTAAAAAAACAGGGGAAATAATTCTGTTATTTGCCTCAAATACTCTCCTAGAATTCAATGCTCTGAAGGAANTGGTTTCTGAACTGTCTTTCTTTGATGTAATTGTTCAGTGGACTTATGAACCCATGCAAGCTGCGAGCATCCACCATGTCCTGCAGCAAGGCTTTCTGCAGCTTAAGCATGAGCTGAGTTAGGAACCTCTGCCTTCTGTTTATTTTGAACATGCTACAAACTACTTTCAATAGATAAAACCCAGATCTTGCTTTGGAAAAGGGTGGAAATCACTCCTGATGTAGTTATGGAAGACTGGACCCACAAGGATATTCAAGAGCTTGGCTGAACCTCTTTTCTGTACATTTCAGGCTGGTATTTAGGACTCCTGGGTCCTGTCTCTAGCCACACTCTGGAAAATGTGAAAGGCAAATTCACTTTTCCCTTAGAGTGATTTGTTATTCCTGGTACCAAAGAGATGGATGACTGTGCAGTTACTGTTACTGAATACTTACAATACATCTCTGCCAAGGACAGTGGCCTCAGTGGAAATAAGGGCTACATAAATTACCCAGTGAAAAAGGCAGCCTCAGTTTCCCCACCTGCAAAAAAACCCTAATTGGTGTTTGTAACAGACAGAACTGGGCGTTGGCGAGGTTTGTCACACTCCAGGAACACAGGGAGCTTTGGTAGCATATAATGAAAGGTACCTGGAAAGCTGATGGTCAGATCTATGGTGAACCTTATGATGGTTTCTATCAGATTTAGGTGCCTGGAGCTTTCCTAATGTCTTTTTCATGCAAGAGGAGTCTGTGATGGGATAAGTAATGCAGGGTTTAGTCCTGAATGAAAGCCTACTTTTGCAAATGACAGTGAGTGCAGATTTTGGAGTTACCTTCCAGGGAGAGATTTTCATGTGGTACAGAAGTGTTATGCCTAGAGACAGTATCACAGTCATCTAGGTGCATGAGTCCAAGAGAATACAGATGGTTGGCCTGATGAGCAACTGGAAAGAAAATGAACCTGTTGCCAGCTGGGACCCCAAAGCCTAAGATTATGTTTTAAAATTAAAAGTGACAGTGCCTATTCTCTACTTGCAGTGTCCTTATCCATACTGCAGTCCTATCCTCTTGAGCAAAAAACCTGCTTTATGTGGAACTGGAAGAGGTCCTTGATGTGCATCAACTGCTAAACCACATCCAGAAATTCTCTGGTAGAGCAAGTGTATCAGCAGGATGGATGAAGTGCAGAGCTATGGTGAAAACTGGAAGTCGATGGAGAAGTCAGTTCAGAGCAGGAGGGTGAATGACTTCTGGGTTTGGCTGGTCTGTGGCCTTGTGACAACACCTGCTGCATACCTGCACTAAAGTGAAACACGTTCTTAAACCTACATCCTCATCTGGACAGTTCAGATGAAAGCACACTCAGGCTTCCTCTGTGCAGATATGGTATGGACAAAACTTTGGCCACAGGCCAAGCAAGCCCTGCCATGAGGACATAGCCTAAATGATTCTAACAGCAGACTCTTCTTGTACAGCTGAGAATAATATAACCCCAAGACAAATATCAGTCGTTCTGACTTGCTGAACAGCGCCGTCACAACTGTCTATTGCCAAGAGATGCTATTCCCTGTGCAGATCTTAAATGACAGCTTTTATGGTGTTTGATATTGAGCTGGGAAAACAACTTGCAAAGACCCACTCTATTTGTAGCTCTTGCTTAGGAAAGTTGGTGAAAGCAGCTTAAAAGCCTGTGTCAGCCAAAGAGCAAAGACTCTGCCCAATTTGTGCCTAACAGTTCATAATTCTTCCTTTATTCATTATCTGAAACACACAACTGGAATATTTCTGAGAATTATTCATGAGTCAGTGCTTTTTAGGAAAAGACTCAGGAGTCAAAATCTGATCTGCCTAAACTCAACATATAGCCTAAATACACACTTTCTTTTCACCACCTCTCCACAAGGGGAAGAATATCTGAATTCAAATCAGCCTTCCAAACATGAAAAATAAAAGTAAAAATTCTGCCACTTTTCTTGGATATTAGCAATCTGTGCTTACAGTTCCCATTTCCCAAGAATACCCCTGGAAACATTCATGGGAGAAAGCACCTAAGGAGACATATCATCAAAGAGTGGAGGTGTGGAACTGTGCTGTGACTAAACTTCACAGGATTTTGCTTGACTGTTTCCTTCCTCCTGTGAATCCATGGGTCTTTCCCTGACCCAGCTTGATGAATTTTCTGAAGAAGAAGAAGGAGAAGAAGAAGACTATCTTATACTATCAAATGACACCTCAAGTGAACACTGAACCACGCATTTACACTCATCTTTCAAAGGCAGCTCAGATTTGAATACAACTCCTACAGCCTTTGGTTCTGGGGAATTTAACAGATCTTAATTCCTATGTGTAGCATCCCCTTTTCACTGTGTGGCCACACAAGGTTGAGGCTGAGCCTGAAGGGCCGTTTGGTTTTCACGCTCATTCAGAGCAAAGCTTAGAAGCTTCTTGACAAACTCCGCAGGGTCAGTGATGTCAAGACTGGTATGTCAGGAAAATAAGTTTCAGTTCCTAAACTCATCTCACTGGTGACCTGTCGGGGCTTTGAAACCCTTTCCAGAAGCCTAGAAGGCCAAGACATTAATCCATGGTAGCACTCCAGCCTTGAGCACCGAGGACTATTGAAACAGCATAGGCATGGGCAGAAAGGGGGGTGGGAAGGACATATTTTCTCTTGCAGGAGCTGGGACGACATTTCAGATCAAATTAAACTTCAGTTTTTAAAGACTTCAGTGGAGGTAATTGAAACACTTCCTCACAATTGCCTGAACCTAAGTGTTATCTCTCTTTTCCTCTGTATATCATCCCTTTTCCCCCAAGCCTGCGACAGCCTCGCACGGCCACAGCCTCCTTAATATTAAAGACGGTGATTAAATAGGATTCACCAAAAGACAAAGGGCTGAAAACCTGCCAATTGTTAATCCCTCTTTCGCTGTGCTTAAAAATTCCATTTTCTTCATTTGAAGAAAGGGAGGGGGGAAGAGAAGAGAATTATACGCCTATGTCTAATTTAAATTCTGGTGTCGCGGGTCCTGTTCCCTTCTCCCTCTCTTGATGTCTGAATATATTCCTTTATTACCATTATTACAGCTTTCTGATTGCATTAAAATTCATCCACACGCTTCTCTCCACATTCCACTTTTCTTTTGCCAGTTTTTTTGCTAATTCCCTTTTTCTCTCCCCCCTTTTCTCCCCACTTTCAAATTATAGAGAATGTCATTAAAGATCTCCACAAAATGCCTCAACTACCTTCTCTATTGCTTTTATAAACTTGCTGGATTCCTTCCTCTCTATCCCCTCATCTACAAACAAAGAAAATAAAGAAAAGGCAAAAGAAAACAATAATAATGAAGGAATCTGAGCAGCACATCTCATAGGTCTCAATAACACCTTTCCTACATCATACAGCTCTGAGCCTAATGCTCACTTCAGTTATGAAGCTGTATTTCACAAAGAAGTTTTGTGTGTTATTTGTTTGATGCTTGTACCTGGAATGTTCAGCTAAAGTCAAAACTGGGGTGTGCCAGGCTGTGTATGTGAGCATGGAAAGACACAGTCTTGCCTGTAACTGTAAGCAGAAAAATAAAGAGATTGGAAAAAAATAAATATAATTTCACTCTGCTTTACAGAGCAGGAGCTGAAATCTGGCAAGTATTTTCTTAAGAATGGGAGCAGTGAAACTGGACATGTAGTGCATATGGCCAGTTGCAGGAGATTAGTACAAAATCTGAACTCAAACAGAATCCACCCATTTAATCCTTCAGACATCCCACTGGCTGTGCAAGGACACTTCAACAATGATTTCTTTTTCCTACAAGGCAGATCACCTAAAAAAATCTGTAGATTTTTGCTTAGACCAATCTCACTCTATCTAGGTGGAAATCCCACTCTGGAGATTTTATATATAAAAATGAAGGTGAAAATTGGACTCTGCTCCTATATGGAATATCACTTGCATTAAGGGCAGTTGAATGATAAGGTGGAGAGGCATGACATGGTGCCAGTGTGATTAGGCTGGGGTGTCTGATTCCCCTAACCTGTCCTTGTGATTCTCCTAGCCCAGCTGGGAAGAAGAAGCTGTGATTGCGAAACTTTCATTCATTCTTTCCAGTTCTTCACAGGGTGCCTAAGTAGGTTTTTTTTGTCGTTTTGGGTGTTTTTTTTTTTTTTTTTCCTTTTTTGTATTATTATTTTTGTTGCTGTCACCCTCAATTACACTGATATAATGAAATGACTGAAACTGGATGAAAAATGGAATTGTCTTTCTATAAGAAATACTGATGTATCAAAAAATGTGCTTTCACTTTGAATTGGAGAGGCCAAAGTTCTTGTGAAATGGAAATTCTTCAGTTGTGAAATGTTACAGGGTATTGTCTCAGAGGAATAAAAAGACTTTGTCTTAATAACCTCAAAAAAGAAAAAAAAAAAGAAGAATGGCTGTGGTTTTCAGCCAGACAAAAGAAAGTATATTTCCACACACTATATGAATAAATATAAAGACATAAATATATGAAAGACATTTCTATCATGGGATGTTGCTGAACACAAAAGTCATAAATTAGCTCCAAGGAGAATGAGACATATTAGTGGGGGTTATGTCCACTCAGTGCTATGAAACATGAATATCCAGATGCAAAATCTTAGTCACTAAACTTCTGTTTGTTGGAAGCCAGAGGGTATCAAGGGGATGATCAGTCTTTATAAAAGCCCTTCTTACTGTTTCTAATGGGCACTGATGGAGCAGAGGATGCTGGACTAGATAAACCTTTGGCCTAACTCAAAATGGAAGCTAGTGGTTTAATGCAATGCAGTCTTGAAACAAAATTAAACCAAAAAGACCCTGTTAAAATGACAGATTTGTACCTCCTGAAATGAGAACTCAACATATTAATTTAAAAAAAAAAATGTCCCCTGGCAAAAATCTCATTGAAATGAAGTTGTTCCAGGGGAATGCTTTGCTAGTTACAAAACTACACATTGGGCTAGATAACTGTTTCCTTGAAATGCTTTGGCCATCTCAACAAATGATCCAGGAAATGAATAGGTCTGCTTCAGGATGTTGCCTGGCAAGATCTGATTTGACTTATCCACATGCTCATTTAGACTGTTACCCTAAGGTGCATGTGAGAAGGAACATTATATTCCAGCGATGTTACACCAGTGCTTGAAATAAACATCGGGGATTCAGGGTTAGAGCTGAAGCTTATTGAAGTTAATGAAAAAGAGTGCCACAGAGCCTTGCAGGCTTTGGATCAGACTCTTGATTTGCTGAAACACTGCTCAGTGTGTCCCTACCACTGCTGGGTATGGCAGATTCTCCCTGATGCAGAACTGCATGTTACACTTGTGCCAGAAGAAATCTGCTGGGGATGGAGCAGAAGGACAGCAGAGCCTGAACGATCCCCATCACACTTTTTGTGTGCTAGGGTTTGGGTGTCTGCATGTATTTCCCTGATTCAGCCTGTTTCCTTAGACTCCTTTCACAACTCTGCTGCAATAAGGAAAAGAAAACAAAATCCCCTGCAAAATCTGTATGGTTTAAACTCATTCTTACTCTGAGGGGAAGAGTTTCTTGTAGGTCTGACCCCAGATTTTAAAACAGCAAAGCAGAGCAGTGAGGGAATGCAGGAAAACTGGGATCCAGGCAGGGTGGCCTGAAATGTCAGGTAGGGTTTGCAATAGAATTTATGACCAACATACTGACATAGGAACTTTCCTTTAGTGAAAGCTATATTTAGAACATAGTTGTTTTTAACCAAGACCTGTTGAGTCTAGAAAGAAGTTACCCATAGAGGTGGAGTGCCCTGCGCCCTGTTCTCGAGCCCCTTAGGACCTTTGTCTCCTTGGATTTGGCCTGATTTCAAACTCAAGGGAGACCCATCCCACTCAGCGCATTGAGTCAAAGATTTCTCCTCTCACTGGGGAAAGCGAGATTCCTTTGATGTCACTTAGCATCCCCCTGCAAACATTTTATTAAAGATTATTTCTTCCACCCACCCTCCCACCCCCCAAGCTCTCAACTCCGACTGGCTTTAAATGCCACTGTCATTTCCATCCGCTGACAGAGCTCTTTAACTGCCGCGCCAAATGGCATTCGCTAAAACCAACTAATAGAAGGAAATGAGGTTAACCTTTAAGAAAGGTGAAAACGAGCCGAGTGCTATGCCAGCAGTAAAGAATAGTTCATAAACAGCCTCCTGCTACAGAGGCAGTTTAGTCCAGGCATTGGTGTTGCTGGCAGTCCTGTGGGCAGGTGGGTTTCAGGGGTAAGCCTGGTCAGGAAAGGCACAGGTCTGCTCCATCTCACATGGTTGAATCAGCCCTTGTCTGTGAGGACAGTCCCGTGGCTCTGATCTTGGCTACTGTGGTCTGAACTCACAGCAAACATGCAGTAGCTGTAGTGGACATCTATGACATATTAGTGGCTTGCATCAGCAGAGGTTTTCTCCACCATCTTCCCAAGCATGCAGGAAGAAGGGAATGCTCTGGGCCAAATCCTGCCTTGTCTGCGTCCTTGATGAGTTTCTTTTTTCCACCAATCTTTTAAAATCCTTTGCAGCTCAGCCCAACACTATCTTGTAACGCTTACTGACTGATCTAGGGCTCTGCTTCTGTCATAGTATTACTGGGTGGTCCTGAACCATCTGAAGGACCATTATTGTCCTTTTGTTTTCCTTCAGGCTTAATGAATTCATCACCTTTCTCGTCAAGGGTTAGAGAAAATCTTGGCTTTAAACCACAACTTGAGATAAAATGTGTCACTCCTGAGCTCATACCTGAGACCCTGTACTATGCAATTCATAAAGGAGAACAAACAAGAGTGAGTTGGGGACCAAAGACCATGCACTGCCATACAATATCTAGAAGAGAGGGGGCATCTCTCAGTCTATAAAAAACACTCAAGTGTTCAAGGCCAGACTGGATGGGGCTTCGAGTAACTGGTCTGGTGGAAGGTGTTCCTGCCTAGGGCAGAGGGGTTGAACTAGATGGTCTTTAAGTTTAACAGCAGATGAGTCTTAAAGGAGGGAACTCAATACCTTACCAGTTTGGATATCAGAAGGAGATGCAGCAATGCCGTGGTGGGAACAAGACAAATATTTGTTAAGTAATTTTCTATTGACAGTGCTCTGCTTCATCTAATTTTAATTAGACCAGAGAGCCTGAAGGATGCACATACTACCAACTGTATTAACAACAACTAGCAGTATAGAACTGAGTCCATATGCAGTGGGGATGTTTGTCTTCTGTTTTCAGTCAATTTTCTCCACTCATTTGGTATAGATGCATCTCTGTTTTTTTCACAGAAGTGCAGTGAAGTTGGTCTTTCTTCTTACCACTGCTGACTTCTCTCAGTGCTGACCATATTATTGTCTTTCTCTTGTCATGTCAAAAGTATTTGAAATGAAAACTATATACCTGAATAAAACAATTAATAAACATAAATTCACAAAGCTTCCTGAAACAAGATCTTTAGTAGGTATAAATCATCATTACAGACCTATACTATTCAATTATAGAATTATTTCTCCCACCAACACACCTCTGACAAGATCAGCAAATATAAAAAGCAGTTATCCTGTTCCTACTCAATGTTAGTAACTGGAGAAATTAATTCCCTAATTCAGGGTAAAATCCAAGTCTGAGAAAGGTGAATTTCCAGCTACTAGAGCTTTACTGTCCACACAGGGAAAAATGACCCTCAGCAGGGTCTTTTCACCTCGGATTTCATCACTACTAATAATGCTTTTTGGCTAACAATGCTTTTTGGGGTGTGTGGAGAAAGCACGGCTGTGCTAGCCAGATCTGAACCTGGCTCTGGTCCCTATTACTGCAACAATACTGTAACTGTGCTAAGGGGAGTCATCTTTTCCCTTCATCAGTAGCCGGGACTCAGAGAAACAGAGAGACAGAGAGCGAAGGTGCTGTTTTATAGCAAGCCTTTTTCTGAGCCTGAGAGCTCACTGTGCTATTATTTCCCCTTTTTCCCTCATTTCAGGCCTTTTTTGTGTTTCATGTTTGGCCCTCGGCAGGCTGAGAGACGTGCTGACAAGTTGTAACTCTCACTCGGCTTGGCGAGGGCTTTGTTCTCTGCGTGCGTGGCACAGACTGGCTTCCTCTTTCGAAATGTGACAGGGAGCGATAACACTGACACAGGGAGCCAGCGCCTGGTCTCGGCACACTCCCCATGCTAAAGACCCTCTTCAGTGATCTGCAGCATCAGTCAGGAAGCAAAGATGGGCATTGTACAGGGTAAAATATAGTAGTGACAACTCTTCCTTTCTCCCCAAATCCCCTTAACCCCGGGCTAGGCAGAAGGTCACATGACTGCTCAAAAAGCATTTGTAGTGGTCTGATCTCTCCCCCTCTGCACCCGAGATGCCCTCGGGGGGCATCCCACCCCAGGGCTGAACCACCATGCCGAAGTCATTCTGCCCTGCAGCTATTCCCATAGATTGTGTTTTGGCTAAAATGTGTGTCCTGGTGAGGGGCCAAGTCTTACTACAAGGACAATAGGCAGAGCAACTGACAGCATCATAGTTTGCTTTGATGTGCATCCTCTTGTGACAAAAGCCTGTCTCTGACTCCTCACTTTAATGTGTTTGGCATCGTGTTCAAATTAGAAAAGTTTTGAAGAAAAGTTCAGCCTCTCTTCAGCTGATTAAAGTGCACTTTAGTATATAGGCTATTTTCCCAGAAAAGATACTTCCACAAAGACCCAAGTCTCTCGGAGCTCTCTCAAGCAAAGATGAGCACAACTCTTTAAGCCTGACACTTGGAGATGTTTGTTTCATTTATACAGGTCTTTAAAAAAATCTATTACACTTTTTAAAACATGAATGCCAGGCTGGGATCACTTTTCCAGAGTACTCTCTCCACCAGCGCTACCTACTAAAAAATCATCTCTGTCCTCCAGTTTTCCTGTTTATATAGCAAGAGGTCCCATTAGACAGTTTTGCCCACCACCACACTGGGAGCTAATGTTGGCTTCCTCAGCTGTGCTAGCCACTTTTCTAGGTCATTGCCTAGGTACGTTTCTAGGTCACTGTCTTATGAAATATAGTCACTCACTCTTTGGGCCTGTTTTTTAGCCTTATTCCTCCATGAGTCAGCTTAGATTTGGTTCTGCAGAAACACGCACATAATGCCTCAGCCAGCCAAAGCTCGTTCAGAGTGACCTAAGTGACTCAGATGACTCTGTATCAGAGTTCTGTCCTTACAATTTTCCATTTTGTGTTATCCACAGATTTTATCAGCCAGGATATTTAATTCCACATCATTCATGACAATGCTGACTAGCATTAGAGCTGGTTACTGATCCGTGTAGAACCCTGCTACAAATACCCTCACTCTATCATGCTTTCTCTTTGACAACTGCATTTTGAGGTTTGTCCATTACCCACTTCTTAATCCATTTAATGTCCACCCTCTTGAACACTGTACTCAGCAGGAACTACAAGGAAGTTCCAATTCTAGAGATCCAACCTTTGCAGCTCAAGATAGCTTCTGCTGATAAGGAAAACTCAATCAGTCAGTTTTGCCATGGGGACGATAGGATCTCAAAGATACATAGCCACTCTCCTCTCTTCCCTTGCCTCTGGCATTGTTCCTTCTCCAAGCTTGAACAGCAGAACTTCTCTGCTGTTGCAGCACAGTTCTCTAACATCAGCAGCTAAGTAATACTGTATTTTCTTATCCCCAGATATTGCTATAAAATTTGGGCATGAACTTTAGTTATTTCCGCTCTTCTCTCTTGGTTATTGTGGCTTATTTTTAATGGCTGGTTCACTCACAGTCTGTGGTTGCTGTGCGTGCGTAGCTGTTATCTTTGCAAATACAGTGACTCAACTAGCCTAAGAAGGACCCTGTTCTTCTTCATTATATTCTTGCCACTATTATGTCTGCAGTTCCCTGGGATTAAATACCCTCTATAAGCTACTCCCATAGAGAGTGTGAGAGCTGTGGAGACCAACAAATAGAGGAAAACAATGTCACGATTCCTAAGAGTGTTTCATGCAAGGGGAAACACAAGACAGTTTTTTCTTTTCCCCACCTCAACATCTTTTTCCTGGGAGCAGAAGTAATTCTATTGAATGCACTCAGAGATTTCCCTGCACAGTGAAGCAATGTAAAGGCAATAGGATTCTTATCATTCAGCTTCCCTGAACATTTCTCTGAGTTAGAAACAAAGCCCAGGTCCCAGTTGGCATGACATTTATTTAGCATATGTAATGTTAACCAAAAGATGTCAGGGAACATGCACTGAACCCTGCTTTGTCTCTACCACTGTTTAACTATTGGCTTCCCCTAACTCATCTTTGCCCTGTTCCAGCCACTTTGCCAAAGGCTGAGGAAGTGCTCCTCAGTCTTACTGGCAGCTACTAGGCCTGTCTTTCTTTCATATAGTAGTTCACACCTTGTCTAAGGGGGAGCTAGGACCCAAAGAGCAATGGCTTGAAAGATTTGGTGTAGGCTTTCCTGAATTTTAACAAAAACACTGAAAGTTTGCCCATCAATAACCCATTCATGAGTAAGATGCAACAGTTTGCCCCTAGTTCCCTAGGTATTCATCCTACATTCAAGAGATGGCCTTTTATCTCCCTGTTTCTGGTGTTAGACGTGACAGTAGTTCTGGGCAAATCTCTTTGTTTTCATTTTTGTCATCTCTGCATCTTCAATCCAGGGAATTTTGGCCTTGGTTGTTTTGATACCCAGTTCTGAAAGAACATGCAATCATAGTGACGGTAGCAGAGACATAATGCAGCTCTAACATACTCATTCAAACATTGCCCAAGTAATAGTAGGTAGTGGCATTGGCCCCAGTTCAGACTTGGGGTAACTGAGACCCAGTGAAATTAGCGATGTAGCCTGGAATAGGCTCTAGGAGTTGTGAGGGTTTGCCTTGCAGCATAGTCCAGCAGAAAGCATGGTCTTTTCTCTGGGTCTGGACTTTTCTATAGCACTTTCAGAACACTAGCCCGTAATCCTGACTTCAGAGAGCTTTGCACAGGCTGCTTAAATTATATTAAAGCACAAGATTTGTAGTTCAGTTCACCCAGAAAAAGTGTGTGTATGTCTGCAAGTTTGCATATGGATGCGTACAGTGTGTGGGAGTGATTCCCTAAATATGAGGCGAAGTGCCTATCACAGAGAATAGACCTTAAAAGGGTTCTCTCAGCTGTAAGTAAGGAACCAAGGCTGGGAAGAAAAAAATAAAGCAAAAAGACAACCTTACCACTACCACCAGAAACTCAAATAAAAAAGCAATTGTGTGTATAAGAAAAAGGAAGCTTTGGATAAAAACCAGGGATAAATGACATCTGTTGTGAAATGCCTCCCCCACTCCTGTCCCCAAGTGATAAGAAAATGAGGATGCCAGAGGAATTTATGATTGGATTCAGGCAACAAAAACATTTTGAGGTCAAGCTTCATTTGATGTTAGCTTGAGTTCCCCCATTAACTGGCACTGAGCAAAGGTGACACTGTCATCACTCTCCAAATTGGTGTGTCCCCACAACTTGATAGAGGTGTGGACAGGTGCCCATGGGCCCTTTCAAGCCTTCCCTTCCAGCAAACACTACCACCAAAATGCCACCCCGCCCTCTGCTTTATATGTGGTCCCAGTGTGTGATGGCATGTCCACCCCAAGATCCTTGCACTGCCTTTCAAGGAGCAAAGCTTCAGGAAAGCTTGGGAAAAAGGAGAAAGTGCTCCTCTCCCAGGATAGCATGTGTGACCCAGGACCATGGCAGGACTCTCCACTGCCCTAATTCACTTTATGGAGAAGCATGGAGTCAGGCAGTGCTGTCAACCTCTGGGCATCTGACAGAGCTGACAGCTGTCATTCAATGCTGATACAAGTGAGAGGGGCTCAACCAAAAGATGCACCAGCAAGAGTGGTGGGTGCCTAGCATGGGCAGGGGAAACCCAACTCAAGTGTTTAAAATACCAGAGAGAGTGTGAGAGAGTATTTTTTCCTTTCTTGATGGAGTTGGGGTCATTGCCATGTCTTCATTCCCATCACCCATTGAGTCCTCAGAAGTCTCTGCACAGTGCCAGATCCAGCCCAGCACTGAACACTGCCTTGGAGGTGTTGAAAGGCTGGCAGAATGGAGACTGCTGCTGATTTACTTCCTTGCTACTATTTGGGCAAGCAGCAAGGTAAGAAAGGGGGGATGATTGAAAGGAGTGGGGAGAGAAGAAGAAAGGGGGAAGAAAAGATAATAAGAAAGCCCCCACTGCCCTCTGCCATTGTGCTGTTCACTAGAAGACTCCCTACAGAATTACGCTGTCGTCTTGCCGGAAAGCATGTAATAACTGAAAATACAGTGTCAAAAGGAATTTTTCAGGCTTTGACAGCTCATAAATTACAGTTCGTTGACTTCTTCCTGGGTCTAGATTTAAATTAATAGGCAAGCAGATATATATTTCTTTTGCTCCTTTCTCCTGAGCACTAGCAGTTGTGGAAGTGATGCAGTTTCTCTCATCTCCATCTCCCCTTCCCTCTCTCCTTCCCTTACAATCAGTCTCACCCTGAGGCAAATCAGCCCCACTCAGTCTCAAACCCCTGGGTATGGCACAGTGGTCTTCCAGACACCACCACTCCCCAGCACACAAGTGGGAGAGCAAAAGCAAAGAAATTCACTGTTCCCTATAGCAAAGAGTCTCTTTATAAAATCAAGTCCTTTCAGGGAAGGTATTTGGTTCAAAGTGGTTATAGGCAGCAAAGGACAGAGATGCTCAAGTAAGTCAGTGATGGCTATGGCATCCAAAGTGAGAGCAAGCAAAAAGAATAGGCCTTCCTTGTAAATCAAAGTGAAATGAGATGGCTATCAATGAACAAATGTGCATTGCCCTTTCCATGGAAATGCAGGTGCTCACTGATAGTGAGAATAACCATGACCATGTGAATGGATGGATGGAGAGACAGACAGTTGCATGTCATGGCAAGCAGGCTAGACAGGAGATCATTGCACCAGAAGGTAGTCATGCTGTTAAAGGGATTACATTCTGTCTCCCTTGAATCTCATGGATCCAATAGCCTGTGCAGTAAGTCTGCTGTTCTGAGCTGAACAGCTCCAGCATTTTGCTGCTGGGAGAAATGATCTAGGAAGACGGAACCTCACATGCCACTCACAATGCTCCATTGAACAGGAATGCTCAGCAGTGGAACTGCTTGGTGGTACATCAAAGCATGGTAAGGAGCTGTTATGCTGCAGAGGACCTCTTGTTCTTTTGTATGGTGATGCATTTATGAGTTTGGGGCAGGACAACCTCAGGTCTATCTGTGATGTTGTTTTGCAGGTATGAGGAGTTCAGCCTGCATCAGTGATGGCTGTGAAATTCCTAGGAGAATGTGGATTTGCAACATGTAGGTAGTGAAATGCGTCAAGTGCTTTTGGACCCTGCAGTTTGTAAAGGTCTCATGTAAAAAGGGGTTATTAATAGTATTAATGGTTCCTGCTACAAGTGGTAGTCTGTAGTCACCTAGGAAGCTAGAGTGAATACTGAGATTTGTGCTTGGCAGCTCCTGTGAAAGAACAGTCCAGGACACGTTTGTTTTCAGGAGGGTGGAAATGACTCAGAGCTGGGAGCTGAACATTTCCCTCATTTGCCGCAGTTACACAAAGAAAGGGAGCGAAAAGCTCGGAGCCAGAAGGAACATGGGTCCTGGCTGTCCTTATGGAGATGTATGAAGGGACAAGTGTGACAATCACACATTTGAATCATCTGAGAGGTCTTTGCACTCTCTCCACAGGCTGTGATAGTGCCGACACTGAAGGGCAACCACCTCCTTCTGAGGAGAGAGCTCCTTGTGAAATGCTGCAGGCTGTGGGTTCTGTCACCTCTAGGCTCAGCAGTCCCCATGGGATGCCCTTTGTAGTGGGGCTGGGAGAGCTAGGAGGTGGAAAGGGCATGGAGGGGCTCTGGGGGCTCAGGCTGAGCACAGGAGTGGTACAGGGGGAGTGCCAGCAGTCCCAGGTGTTTGCCCTGCAGGGAGCCCTCCTGTGCAGTGACACAGGGACATTTCTTATTGACTGACTCCACCGGGAAGTGACCAGTCACGGTGGTGGTTGGCAAGCTCTCCAGGTGCTCCCAGTATGGGCTCCAGTGCAATGATGCAGGAGGGATGGAAACCCAATTTCAACTCATCCAAGAGAGAAATAACCTATTTAGTGCTTAAGGTTTCTCATTCTGCAGTTATCTAAGCTCTGAGTTTTACTGTTTAGAAATTGCTGCTGTTTGGGTATGCTGGAGTCTTGAATGGGGAAAGTATTAGGACTAGGTGATTAAATCTATTAGCTGTGACTCATTTCAAGAAGACCTGTTCTGAGGAAGTCACTTATTTGCAATGCATCACTCACAAGAGTATGGAATACACCAGCAATGGGAAACCTGTGTAGGGACAGGGGTATGTGTACGTGTGTGACTATTGTTACCATTTGCAGTTTAGGTGACAATTTGTGCAGCGATGGATAACTATCAGTCTCTCTCACAGTCTGACACATACCTGTGTCAGCACTATTTCAACTGGAATTACTATAAAAAGAGTGTAAATCAAATCCAAATAAGAAAATTAATTCAACAGACTTTCACAATCCCACTGAAGGCCCTCTTCCATGGCTCCCAGACTAGCACAGACCACAGGAGTGGAAAACTTTTTTGATCCCATGGATACCAACGACAAAAAGACTACACTGATGTCCAACCTATGTCTGCTTGTGCTAATTTCAGATCATAACTGTTTCCCATCAGTTCATGCTTCTGGGCTCTTCCTGGCACTATCTAATCTGTTCTGCCCCTACAACCCTCTCTGCTGTATGCTCATGAATACTTGCTGCAATATCCAGCTTTCTGTTTTGCAAAACAGCATTTTGCAGAGGACACAAAGGCAGAAGTGACAGAAAAATAAGGCAACCTTTCAATCCATTTATCAAAGTCCTTGAAGTTCCCATTTCAAGGAAACAATCAGAAACAGCGAATATAAAAATTGAATATGAAATCCAGGGCATTTTAAATAAAGGGAAAGGTTAACAATAAAGCCAGTTCCCTTGATGATAATAAGATAAAATCAGTCCTGAGACCTGTTGCTCCTGAATGGATCTTGTTTATTAGGAAGAACCAATTGAATGTAGTAATAGAAGTAAAACATAGAAATTTAATGCTTATTCATTTCCTGTTCTGTTTTCTTAATTGGATGTTTTGTTTTTCAACGTGCAAAAAGTGGGTCTAATATGCTGTAACCAAGAGAGATCCAAATAATCATGCTCAATGGGTCAGCCTACATTTACTCTGTGCTGCCAAGTTGTATCTCTATTCCCCTGGTAAAGACATCATTAACTGTCAAAGCTCACCTTGGCATTACTGAAGACCAAGAGAAATGTATGAACCACCCCACCTTCACTTGGAGTTGGCAAAAGGTAATGCAACAACTAAGCAGGAACCTCACAACCTGGTTTGGGAGCTAAAAATTCATGGCCACTGATTTTCTGCTGTCCATTAGACTGTCTTCTGGCTAAAGAAAAGTTATTTTCATGATAGTTGTCCAGCACAATTATTTTCAGCCATAGAAATATTTAAATAATGAAGATCAGAGGTGTGATTTTTGAGCTGAGATCTCATCTATTTAGGTGTTTACAGCACAAATGTCATAATGATGTCTCAGCTTCAGGCTCAATGAACTACTGCGACCTTTGAGAGGTCATGTCCTCCCATGCCTGAGAAATCTGTGAACTTTTTGCATCTTCTTCTGGAAAACTTGATGCAGTCTCTTCCAAGAAAAGTGGTGCTGGACAAAAGGACCACAGGTTCTATCTCCTGCTTATTAGATATTACAGCTCCAAGCTGAAATGAGGCATGGGTGGAGCAAGACCACACCTCTTCTGGAGAATGAACAGGTTAAATGAAAGGCAGACAAGTGATTTCCCCCTTAAGGAATTTGCAAAGGAACCTGTAGGCAATGTGGGCTATTTCATGAATAGCTGAATATCAAGCTTTCTTGGGCTGTGCAAGAAATCTCAGATGATTTTTATTATTGTTGTGTAATACTGATCAGTCTGAGAGCTGAGTGTCAGCACTTTTTTCATTGTCCCCAGCGATGATTTTCAGGAGCATCACAGCCACTTAGAGCCATGTGCTCCTTCTTTTCATTTGGATATCCTTTTCCTAATTTTCCTTGCTAACCTGCACCGTTAGTTATATTTTCCCTCTTGCTGCCAGTGTTTGAGGTTGTAGTGTCTGTGCTCTGTTCCTTACACAAGAGTGTGAGTTGAGTGCCACAACTATCCATGTTTACCTGTGACATGCTTGGCCAAGCAGCTGGAAAGAGAAAGAGTGATGGAGCTCATACTCCTGTCTACCCCTTGGTCCTCTGGGTCATGTCCACAGGAGACTGTGGGATAGGTTATGCTGCTTGTTTTATGACTAAGCAGAGGACTGCTATTCCCAGTCTGACATCTCTAGCCACCATGAAATGTACTAATTAGGGTTTTGTGTGTGTATTTTTTTTATTTAATGGTCCTGTAGGACACTGAACCTGCATTATGATCAGAGGCCGATGAGTTAAGGATATGGGGAATTAGGCTCAGCTGGGCATCTCTGCCATGGGCTACAATAGCTTGTTATAGTCTGTACACTATTTCTAGTAAAATGCTTTGAAATAGCAGAGCACCTTCTGTGTGAGGGACAGGGAACTCTTTACCATCGAGGAGGCAATGTGGGAAAGAAAGCAGGAAGCTTTTAACCCCTGTCAGTCATCTGTCTGCTTCTCAAACCGAGGCCCAGAAAATCTCCCTCTCTAGCTGATGGGATGCCTTTGCCATGACATCGTCCTGACAGCTCCTCACTCCCACCCCTCCCCCCCACTCCACCGTTTTCATGTGCTTATGAGTGTGTACGGGTGAGTGTATTTAAACCCCAGCACTTCAGGCAAAATCTGGCACCACCTACTCAGCATCCCTTTGATAACCAAATAAAAAAACCCCCAACAACTCAACAACGCTCTCCACACCCCACTGCCCCCCTCTCCCCCGCCAGCCTGTATTAAGGTCCTACCAACCCCCTACTTCCCCACCTTGTGTTGCAGGATAAGTCGCTTGCCTTGGCATGTAGTGCATAGGAGCTTTCAGTCCTCCACAAGGACTAGCTGTTTCTGGGAGTTGGGAAAAGACAAAATATCTATTCCATGGGATGAAAGCCAATGTCTAATTCAGGAAAACTGGCAAGGAACTGGTTTGGAGTAAGGCTATCTTAAAACTGCCTTCTGCTTCGTCTAAAGCACCTGGTGCTTCTGAAAGCTTGATTGAAAATAGGCAACTAAATTCAATTTGTTTTCTTTACCCAGTGTTGCTCTAACTATTTTGAATAATTGCATGCCTTTATTTTCACTCTGAGAGGTTTTTGCAACCTAAGGAAGCACACATGAGCTGAAAAATGGTTCTGGTTCTGTTGGAGATGATGTCTCTGGAGTTAGTGTTCAGCAAAGGCCATGGCAGCAATATCTGCATGCCAGGGAAATATAAAGCCACAATCCTGTGCACATCACCTGGCATGATATTCACAAAAACACAGAGTTTAACATGGTGTGATTAAAGCAGCAAAAGGAGTACTGGACAGAAAGACAGCAAGAGAGACAGAAAAAGAAAAGACAGAATGTAATAGGGGAATGACTGTAGCCCTCTGTCCTACATTTCCCTTTCAGAACAGTGACAAGAGGAATGAAGATCTTTGTGTCTGATGGTCTGGACATACAGATCCAGGTCAGAGAACAATTGGTTCTTTCACTCCCCTTGGTGGTCCGCTGGTCAATTGACTCAGGGTAGGACTCAGCAGAGGCTGAGGGAAAGTCCTGGGTAACAGAAGGAACTCCTGGGTCTCCCTAAGTTTAGTACTCTCTTGGCTCTGCAAAATAAGTGATACCTTATTTCAAGAAGATATTCTTTGCTATGAAGGTGTTGAGGCACTGGCGCAGGTCACCCAGAGAAGTTGTGGGTGCCCATGCCTGGAGGTGTTGAAGGCCAGGTTGGATGGGTTTTGCCGCAGCGTGGTCTAGTGGAAGGTGTCCCTGTCCATGGCAGTGGGGTTGAACTAGGTTATCTTTTAGGTCCATTCCAACTCAAAATATTCTAAGATTCTAGCAAACTGGAAAAACTCCATTCAAGATAGCAAAGAATAAGCAGGTATTTTGAAACGTACTGATTTTCTGTGGTTTTCCTTAATTTCATAGTCAGCCCTACTGGCTCCTGGGATCCCCGGAGAGAGAATCCAGATCTGCTGAGGGAGTTCCTGAAGGCCACTGAAAGAACAACTATGCAGCAGGGTCCAAGCACATGTGTTTATAACTCCACAGCCAGCCTGAGAAATGTGCCAGTGCTGTCCATGGGAAGATGCCCTTGTGTTTGTTGGGAATCATTTCAGGTGAGCTGCTCCTGTAACTCTCATGGCATATCATCTCACCACATGCGCACAGGCAAAGGCTTCTGCCATCTTGTAAAGGCACTGTCAGGTTTTGTGTGCATTGCAGCAGACTGGTGTCTATTGAACAGATTTGGCCCATTGCACCCAATGAAGGCAATTTCCCTCCACAATCTTGGTGGGTCAGAAGCAATTAGCATAGTCCTTCCCACCTGTCCCGAGGGCAGGATTGGGTGTAATGTAGCCAACCACTGATCTTGCCATGTAGTATCATCGGGGGTGACACAGCTGAGCCCCTGATGAGATGTCTGCTGACATGTGTCAAGAAGGATCATGGCATGCTCCCCTAGATGCCCAGGTGGATTGTGGGTATGACAAAGGAGGTGGGGGGCTTGTAAACATTTTCTAACATGGCATTTAAGACAAAAAAGAGTGAGCTGAGGCAGAACAAGACAAATTAATGTAGAATGACAACTGCCTTAAGGAACATCAGATGTCCAGAGAAAATCAAAAGAATTCTTCTCCCAAGACTCCAATGTGAATTTATATATATCTATCTAAACATACACTTGTAAGTCTGTCTGTACATGTGCATATTAAGGCAGATTGTCAGCTGGTACTCAGTGGTGAAGGTCCATTGAATTAGGGAAACTATGTGATGATGCTTAAACAGTCATTAACAGTTTGCTTCCTGCATGTATGGGTTGAATGCTTTGACTTTTGTGGATGTAGGTGTGAGCATATGTAAGTACTCTTTTCACTCTCTTATATATCTTGGATACAGAATTTTTACAAAAGTGACTAGAATGGGCAAAGGTTAGGAAGTAATTTCATGTGTATGGATGCAGCAGCTACGTTGAGACATGTATGTAAGCATCCACAGATGGAAGAATTGAATTATGTGATTCATAGGGTTTTGACTGCATGTCTGAGAGAGAAATTAAGGAAGAAAACTTCCACTAAATACCTTCTTGGCTTTGAATTCCTAAAACTGAAGAATTCCCTTAAAAGAAAGTATGTGGAAATACCACAATACAGCCTGAGAACTTTAGAGACAATACTACCAACATGCACAACCATGGAGCAGCTGAGATAGGCAGAGATAAGAACTGGTGAATGTGTATGGGTTTCATATTATCAAATCCTGCAGCATTTTGAAGTTGATTTACAAACACTGAGATGCTTGCAGACTACTGCAGAAGCTATCATTGTTTAGCTGTAAGAAATGTGGCACTCTCAGCATATCTGCCTGCATCAAATAAGTCAGTATGCATTCTCTTAAAGAAGCCACACTTCTGAGGTGAGATTTAAATTGCAGGTTAAAACACCCACATTTTTTTAGCTACTGGTAGTCTGGCCCTCTAGATTGCCAAAGCCAATGTAGAGATAGTTGTACAGTCGGGGGAACTCAATGCACTCTTCTGTTTACTCTGCATTAGACACCTATTTCTGGTCAACTGCACTGATCTCTAGACCCTGAGCTGAAGGGTCAAGGTCTCCGTTGACTGCAATGTCAATGCAGACTCCTCAGCCTCATGCAGACACCCACATCTGCAAAAGGACAGGTTAGGTGTCTTGATCTATATCTGTGTCTCTGCTCAAACAAACCAGTCTCTGTTTCAGGGTAATGCTGCTTCTCCTACCTTGGCAAGGAAAGTCGCTAGGGTCTGCAGAACAGGAGTCAGCCCTTTAATATCACATAAGACTTCTAAATCTGAGTGCATCACTCCCATGTCCCTTCACAGTCAACAGAGGTATTTGTGCCTCCAAAGGCTGACTCATCCCATCAACAGTTATCTAAGAAAGGCTGGGCAAACTGCTCTGAGCAAGTTTCCATCTCTTTCCAGTAAGTATGAAGTAAGTTCAAACAACTACTTTAGACTTAACAGTTAATATTCAGATGGCTGAATTTAGGAGAGACCAATCCTGCCCATAGAACATAAGTTTAACGCACATAATCCCAAATCCCTAACTGTGCCCCCATGTATCTTCTTCCTGGATCATACGTGTATCCTAGTTCATCTGACTGATCACAAACCACCAATGCAGATGGAATGGCCAATATCAAATAAACACAGGGATTTTCTTTGTGATAAAGTCTACAAAGGTTAAAAAAAAAGTTCAGAACGTATGTCCTAATAATAATCTAAAATTGCTGTTTGATGAACTCATAATCTGCTTGCACATGCTGTGTGAGGAGAAGAACAAGTCAAAAGGAATGGGGAAGAACTCTTATTTTCAAAGAATCACACCATGAACACAATATATAACTGCTGCCTGCAAAACAGCTTTCTTAGACAAAGAACAAAAGCATTACAAAATGCGGTGATTGCTGGCAAGACACTGCAGCTCCTGAGGTTTCAAGGTATTTTAGAGAATTAATATTTTGCACATATGCAGCAGGTTTCACCTGAAGATCTCAAAGCACTTTGTAAATATATATGCATTAATTAATCTTCACAGCAGCTCTATGAAATAAGCACTGTAAATATAATTATCTTGATTTTACAGATGGTGAACTTGAGACTCAGAGCACTGAAATAACTCCCCCAAGTTCACACCATGCATCAGCAGCACTGTAGTGACTGGAATCCAATGGTTCCACTGCCACTTCTCATTGTGAACTCAGATGACAAAAGGCCCTTTGCTAAGGGTTACAATAGGCTCCACACAGAGAAAAGAGCTGCTCTGGGACTTCACACTTCCTTGTTGGTAAAGCATTTTCCCCTCTTTTAATAGGGGACATGATAAATGGACACAGTGTTATTTATTATTAATATAATCATTAGCATCTGCATCATTACCACAGGAGAAATGTTATCAATACTGTTGGTTAGCAGGCCAGGCACTGCCCCAGTATTCAACATGGCCAGATCTGGTGGCTCTTTGCTGCTTGAAAGGATGACTTTCTTAAATAGCAATTCTTAGGAAGGCATAGGCAGGAATCACACTTCCTGCACATCTTTTGTCTTCATTTATTGTGACTTCCCTGTTGTATCTTGTAAATAACCCACAGTTGTCCTCACTGGGGAGAAGCACAGTTTGATATAATGTCAGTCTGAGCTAAAACCGAGAAAGCTGAGCTTGCTGTGAAAGGGGGGGTCTCTCAGGCACCCACATCTGAAATCTTCAGCCTACTCTTACCTTAATAAAAAGTCAAGCTGCCAACATGTAAATGCAGTGAGCAAAAAGGGATGACATATGGCAAACACAGGAGGTAGTCAGTGGTAACACTTGTGGATGGAGGAGGCACTTGAGTTGTCAGAGCTGAGGGGCTTCTACAGGGCTGCCTAGTGGTCCTTTTTCTCCTTCAAGTAATGAAGGTTCTTCAAAGGGTGGGTGATGCATTTCAAAAGTGCTTAAAGAGAAAATTATTTATTGTTTTCATCTAAATTACATGCTTTCAGATTATTCCATTTGTTTCCATTCTGTCTGGCTTCCTCCTTTGCATGAAGTGCATCTCCCTGTGTCATCTTTGTTTATGGCACTCTGTGCTTCAGCAGTGTCCCTTTGTTTTTATTTTTGGTGAAAATCATCTATATTTATATATTATAACATTTTGTTCTACTGCCCTGGGATTCGGAAAGATATTTTTACCTGGTAAGATCTCAGGTGTGTCACTTCAAAGCTGTACTGGGTCTGGGTATCTGTCTGGGAGTTCTGTTGATTCATACTTTTTCAGAATCTTTACAGTATATTCATGTCAAATGGTATTAGATTTCACCAGTTTTTCCTGCTAATGGTAGCTTAGCCTCCATTAGAATGTTTTAATATTCTCCTTTCTGTTGTAGCAGAGAACAGGGGAAAAAAAGCACCCCCCAAGCTAGAGACAGTAATTGGATCTGGTAAGGGTCATCACATAGGAGCACTTTGGGCTGCTGTCAGTGGCCACAGATAGTTCCTACTTCACTCCACAAAGGCATCTCCCCTGCAGCTTAGAGACAGCTAGATGCCAGATGTTCCCCAAGGTCGTTTCTGCAGGAGTCGGTGACCACACCCTCACCCTTGGACCCACACAGGCACCTGGCCCTTATTGTATAATTCAGTGGGGCAGAAATGCCTACATTTCCTACTGGGCTTCTAAACCTGACTTAAAAGACATTCAGTTTTGCTGTGAAGTTTAGAATATGTCCTTTTTTTTTTTTTTTTTCAAAAAATCTTGGCTGAGGAAGTCAGTTGTGTGGGTGGCAAGCCCAGAGGACAGAGGATTGTGAAAGTCATTCAAAGCCGAATCCTGCCTTGGGTCAGCATCATGATGCACTCTTGGATGTATGCAGTCCCAGACTCTCTGTCTTCCAAAGATGTCACACATTCTATTTTATTTTAATAGAAGCTTAGTTTCAAATCCAGCCCTCAGTTGTGCCTGCAGGGAGTTCCCAGCTGAGGCCAGCTACAGGTATGTGGAGACATCTGAAAGCAGGACATGTCCCTGAGCATCCTCCTCTACACCAGTCCTCTGGGGTTGGACCTCAACTACTGGGCATCATACAGGACCCTTGAAGACACCCCATGACAATTTTATTCACCTTTCTGGAAGAATATTTAGGAGAGATAATAAAAGAGAAGGGAGACATAACAGTGAGAGGAACCTCCTAAGTCAGGTGAGCAGTGTCCACAAACCCTGTCTAAAGCATGACACGATTTTTTCCCTGCCACTTATTTACCCAGGTTTGACATAATCTGAGCTAAATTGCCATTTTTGCATAGATTTACTTATAAAGGGAAAGTTCTGCTACTGACATATCCCTGTTGATTGCCACATTGTTATATGCACCTGGGGAGTCCATAAGGGAATCAAAGAATAAAATAAAAAGTATAATGCAAAAGAATCGCAAAGAACAAAAGTCATATTGCATTTCCCTGGAAGTCCTGAAATAGGGATTCCTCAGAGAGGAGACCCAGGAGTAAAGCTGACACATGAACACAGCTCATGGTATAACAGACAACCCCAGATCTGCCACCTATTCTAATTACCATCTTTATTTGCAAGTGCATCTGCTTCTGCAAATCCTTCCAACCACCTTTGCGTAGTTCCATTTTATTGCAAATACAGATCCTGTAGAGCAGCTTGAAAACTGAACAAGGGAAGAGAAATAGGGGGGAAAAGTACCTCATTTCCACCCAGAAAACCATGACAACTATCCACCTCTTCCTAATAACAGAGGAATTTCCTCAGTGTGAACTGGCAGTTCAGGAGGTGCAGACACAGCCTGCCAAATCTGTAACTGGCATTGCTCACCAGCTGTTGGAAAACATTTGCTTCTGGACTGCTTGGTATATGGCAAAAGTGACAAAGGACCTTCCAAAAACTTTGTACTCTTTGTCTTGCAGCTCTCATTTATGACTGGAGATGGTTTTAACTCTGGAGTGTGGAACCAGTTAACCTGCACCTCCACCCAACCTTGCCTTGAACGTTCCTCCCTGCTCAGGGACTATCACATGTGTTCATACAACAGCTGCTGGGCTCCTGCAGTTCTCCTGCAAAGCTTAAAGCACCACTGACTTGGGATTCTATCTTGTGTGATGACATCTGGTAAGTTTCATCACCCTGTGAAGCCAGGATTCACAACTCTTCTCTCTGAAGCTGCCATGCTATCTACATCTACCCTTTAGCTGACAGCACTTTGGAAAGTGAAAAGAGACTGCTACGCTTTATTTTATGATTGTGTAAGTTGTCAGTCTTAAGGTTCTTTGACTAACTTCTACCTTCTCCAGGGAAAAACGGTCCTGCTCAAACAACAAGAAATGCCAGTGATACAAAACCAGCAACTAAAACATCCACATGAACTCCAAACAACAGGACAACTCATGGAAGAAAAGTTCATTGAAAACTACTGATACAAAGAATGTACCCCTGACTCGGGAAATCCCTGAGCTGCCAATTGCAGGAAGCTAGGAGAGTGTATTGATCTTGCAGTTTTCCCTCTGCTTTTATGACTGACTGCTCTAGGAAATGGGATATGTGTGAGAATGACTGTTGGTCTGACTAACTATAGTTGTTCTATGTTCTTATTTTTTTTTTCCTTTTTTTTTCCCTGGAAAGAGTGAATCTACACTGTTGGGGAGGGGAGATTATTGCAATACCCCACGGAGAACAGTCCTCAGCAGCGTTTTGCCATAGCAAATTTGTAGCCATGTCCCATGACTGTCATTGCTCACATTGTCAGCAAAAGGAATGGGCTAAATCAGGTGCAAGACAAGACTGGTTCCCAGGATAGCACTATTGTTTTTTGAGGCAAAAGGGAAGAACTGGAAGAAAAGGTTTTCTTTCTGACCTTCTTCTCCCAGCTGTACCTGAACAAGTTTCCATGAGAATATTGGCATAAAAAATGTCCAACATTTAGAATACATACAAGTAATGGATTTTATTTCCATTTAAAAAATCCAGAGGTTTATTTGGTTTTTTAAAATGCAAACACAAGTCAAAGCTTTTTCCAAGTGGAAGTGAAAAATAAATAACTAGTTTAAAAGGAGTTCTTTGGTCATGCAGGAAAAAAACTCTCTGTTTTACAAGCAGGCCTATTTGCAGCATGTGTCTGTGAAAAGGAAAGGTTGCTGCAAGTTTGAGAAAACATTTTGTTGAATCATTACAGTGTCAGCATGCTAATATGGATTTGTAACAGGATGTGCTTTAAGACCATCAGAGAGACAGAAATTTCCCTCTCTGATCACTAAACTCTACACCTCCTCTAATAAGCAGAAAATTCACTAGAGCTAGTTAACTACCCCCTCCAAACTCTAGAAAAAACTCTTCTTGCTTAAAAAGCCTTCAAAATATTCACTAAGTTTATGAGCATCAGCTCACAGTGACTTTTTTTAGATACACAAGGATGCTACCAGAAACAAGGAACTAGGCTATTCACTCCTCTATCCTTACACTCCAGTCTTGATTGATTACAAAAAGCTGAAAAGCAGCTATTGCAAAGAGAAAGGTGGTTTAACTCAGAAAGGTGCTCTGAAAGATGAACAGATAGAGCTGGAGGTGGTTGGACTGATGTTGGATCAGGGAACTGCACAGATGAAACCTGACTTTTGAAGTCAATAACTAGGTACTGCCTTAGCACTGTAGACAATTACTAAGATAAGATGCAGTTTTACCAATTGCACATCTGTATGTCAAGCAGAACAAATGAAATCCTTGACAGTCTCTTATAGGATACCAATCCAATTTAAAGTGCATGGTACAGGGATGAGAGCGGTAGACACAGGTTAAGATAAATCTTGCTGTTTTCCTGGATTTTCCCAGGTAATTTATTCAATATTTTTATTTATTTTTTCATAGTATGGAAATTTCTGTGCATGTTCCTTCCATAATAAATCTGGGCAAGCAGTTGCCATAAGAATGGGGATTGACAGATTGATTCTGTCTTTTGTAATGACTTTTTTTACTCATAGGAACAACATGCAGTTTACTGGTAGTCCAAAGCTTTGTTAATATGATATTAATTTATACTAATTTGATATTAATTTACACTGAGGATATGCTCCCTTGAAAGATGAAACTGTTAGAACAAAAGGTTAATCTCACTGCACAGCTCAAGAATCTGTAGCACAGGCTAACAGCACAGATAGGCTCCATCACCAAAATGCATAGGAGTATTAGTGACAATGAATCTATTTCAATCCCTTTTAGTTTCAAACTTTGCTTTCTGTTGACCTCAAGTGGAGAGAGCTAGGAAAAGAGCTACTAGGCTTAGCATCAATAAAATCACTGCAAGTTCGGTGTGGGAGAAAGTAGTTTCCTGGCTCTGAGTTTACTATAACACAGGGTATGGTTTAAAGCAATACCCTAACTGCTAGCCGTCACTCCAAGGTCTTCATTAAACACAAACTCAGACAGTTCTTTCAAAACCTTAAATTAATCTGCTGGGTTCATGACTCCACTGGTGTAAAGTAGTTATTTTTTGAAATCTGGAGCTCTGCATCAGTTAGTGCCACTAAAGAAATGGCTCTGTGCTATGGTGTGTAAGAGCTGTGCTCTATCCCAAAGGAACAGTATTTAAAAAGCAACTAGATGTTATTTTGCATTTTTATCTCCTATGACCACCATGTATAACTATTTCATAGTGGCATTTTCTACTTCTGTGTCAATAGTGCTTTCAAAGAACATCAGTAATTTTTTTTCTCCCTGTTCTCTTTGGGAAAAAGTTAGAGACCAAAATATTTCAACAGGAACACATGACTGGCTTCCATTTAAATGAAAAACAAGTCCCATTAAACTTCTTCCAGACTGAAGGACTTTTTTTTTAAGTATCCACTTCCCCCTCAACAACCATTAACATGGAAAGCCACATGGATGGATGGGAAGACTGGAACAGAAAACTCCAAATCAAGCACCCTGCAGTCATTCTGTGTGACACCAAAACCTCCTTTTAGCATCCTCCTCAAGAAGGTGCACTAAGCAAAAGTATGAGGATAGAACCTGCTGATTGCAACCATCATCTGTGGGTTAGAAATTGTGTCCCAAGTGCCAAATGCTGGAACCTCACTTTAATGTTTAATTTCGTGTTTAATTTTTAAAATTTGATTTGATCATTATCATAAACATTAAACAATATTTCCTGTTTAAATATGAATAGGCTGCATTATTTGATTGAAATGAGTGTTCAGATGGCTAATGCGTTTTATTATGGCCATAGAATTTTACTGTTATTTCCCCTCCAGCTGCTGCTGTTCCAGGGAACTCAAAGGGATTCAGTTTTCAATAAGATGGGCTCCAGCCGATGGCACGGTGTGGTACACAGGCTTGCCAAGGAGAGTCTTTCCCGGCCTGGGGATACTGCTCCTGGTAGTTTTATAACACTGATGAGTGGCTGTTATGGTTCAATGTCTATATAGGGACCTCTGAAAGGCTCCTCACAGCCTATCTCCTCCCTACCTCATATCTCTAATTTGCTTTTGTGATGCCAGCTCACTGGTTGGCCTGTGATAACATCCTCTATCAGCCAGTAATTGAATCTTGCAAACAACTATCTCATTGGTTTCTCCTATTCTGCCCCTTTATGCATGGCAGGAGGTCCTCAAAGAGAACTGCAGTCCCACCTCAGGATGTTCCCTGAAATTTCTCCAAAACTGGTCCCACTTGCTATGATGGTAACATATAGCTTTGACAACACTGCAACCATGTGTGTGTTGAAACCACTTCTCCTCTTGCTATGAAACTTACAGTTTTCTCAACTCTACTTTCTGTTATAGCTGCTTCTTCTCCTTCACTAATCTTGCATTGTTATAAGTTTTGAGTTGGATGTGTTTCTAGCTTGTCTTTGTAAAAAGTACAGTCCTTCCCAATGACAAGAAATTCTCAGCACTATCTTAATCAGGGTGAGGTGGGAAACAGGAATTCCATTTAGCAGAAAATGTCAAGTTTTCACACATAATTTTTGTTCTGCACTAATGACCTTTAGAATATGCTTGGACTGACATCATCACTCTTCCCCCCTGAACACCCATGAGTACAGACATCAGGATAACTCAGCAGCACAGGTCACACATGCCATTAGAGTATGACTTACATGTTGGAGCATTTACTACTGCACAAAGTCCATCCTGGACCTCAGAAAACTGTCCAGTAGAAGTTTCCTGAATCCACTGGTTTTGTCCCTGAAGTCTGAATCATTAAAAATTACCATTTTTGCCTGAAAAATTATCCATTCAGTCCTAATTATCATGTGGATAATAAGCATTTAGGAAAGTTGCTTTGTAGCACAATGCTTCCATACATCCAGGCCAAATGTTGCTGGAAAAGCGCAGTGGGTAATGAAACTGGAAACTGGTAACAGCTCTCTTTGAGAAAGAAAAGAGCATTTACAACTTTATTAATATGAAGGTATAGTCCAGTTAACCCTTCACAGCAATTATAATAAGGAAAGAATTCCTTACTGCAAGATCATTATGAAACTCCATTAGAAAAGATGAACCCACTTCTTGTGGTAGAAAGCAAAATTCTAAACATATACAAATGGGAAAAGGTTGGTTATAGGTCTTCAAAGCCAACATTTCTGTTAAATGTAATTTCTCCAGCATGGAGAGAAATACATCTTAAGGGACGTATTCTTCTCCTCTAACTTTTGACATCTAGGAATTTACTGAAGATGAGCTGGCCAGACTCTACAGAAAATGTGGATAGATACAAGTAAATTTCCATAAAGTAATCCATTCTCACCTGTTTTAGGAGTGAATGAATGACTGTATGGGAATACCCCTTTTTTTCTTTACTGATTGCTGAAGTATCTCAGATGAACAGCTAAGAACAGCCAAGAACAGCCACCTAATCTTGCTAAGACAGAAGCTATCAGAGAGGAACATACTCCACCGCCAAATGACTTGCCCCAAATATTATAGCAAGAATAAGATCAAAATTGTGCTCTTCTTATTTACAGTCTGGCATTCTGCTGTCTGAGCAATTGTGACCTCTGCAGTGGCAATAATGAAAAAAAAAAAAAAATCCATAGCCTATAACATTTCCAATCACACATTTTGTAGTATCTTCTCTGCAATACCATCACTATTTCTGACAGCCTTGAGGTCTTATAAAGTGCATGTATTTTGATACATCTGAATTTGTTTCATCGAAAGACAGAAGCAAATTCAAAGTGTGCAGAATGGGGGCAGTAGTGTCAGACAACACAGTGGAGATGACTTACAATAATCAAAAATGTAAAAGGCTTCTTAGTTTATGTGGCTCTCTGGTGACATGGCACATCTGCCCACCAAATATTCAAAAATTTATTTCCTCTCCTCATTTTAAGTGGCTTAAATAACAAGAAAAATCTTCTCTCCTCGGGGCTGTCATCCACATTTTGAGAAAATTCACAATGAGTGAATTGATCTTCATTGAACTTTATATACTTTTTATCAATATAGTTGGACTCAATGACCTTAAAGGTTTGTTCCAACCTAAATGATTCTATGATTCTATGAAATTGCTCTTTACTTGAATTTTGCTTCTCCTTCTTCCTTGGAGAGCTTAATTACAAAACTCTAAATTGTCCCATTGCAGAAATTCAAGTGCACCCACATGTCCCATCCAATCTCCTTCTTTCCAGCCATGAAAACCACAAAAGGCCTTATACAATAAAAGAATACTTCCAGCAAAAAAAGATATATCCTGCTGAAGCTCTTAAGGTACTATACTATTAATAAATAGATATGGTCTATCACAGAAAGGCAACCACCAGAAAAACCAGAGCTCAGACCCTCTAAAGGTTTAAGGCGGGTGTCCACCCATGAAGATATGTGCTCCTCAAATAAGCTGTGGTCTCTGTGATAGTTGTTACAGCAGTGAGATGGTTGCCTTACTGTGTTAGGCTGAAGCAGAGAAAATCACTGCAAGACCTCTCCAGCAGCAAGACAGAGCGTGCAGCCCACAAGACTGTGTTGTTCCTGTCTTCTAGACAGATATTTACAATATGCACTTACATGGTGCTCCACATCGACAAAACCAGGCCTTAATTGTATTTGATAATCAAATCTGCTTCTCCACTCAGGTACTGTACAGCTGGCAATTCAGAATGAATATAACAAACAGGTTCAATTTTTATTTTTTTTTATTTAGTGCTCTACTTGATTTCCCCCTAAACCAAATGCAAAGTACAGCAGGAATATATGATCCGGGAGGCATTCTCAGAGCCAAGATGTTTATATTAACAAAAAATACTGGAAATGGGATTATGTTAATGGAAATCAGTCCCACTCGCATTCTGAAAATATCTTCTGTTCCATCTTATGAGTAATATTTGGAAAAAAAACCCCATGCTTTCCCTCTCCCTCTTTCTCTCTCCCTCCTCCCTGCTTTCTCCCTGTGTCTATTACAAGGATTTTAATAGAAAGACATTCAAATTGTAACACTCGGCAGCCCATGAGAATCAATTATTACTTTTTTTTCAGTTTCTGGTTACCATATTATTTTGTATAATTGTTGATGTCTGTCATCTAAATTATCTCACAAACAAAGCAATCTCACACACAGACATGCACACCCCTACCCCGAAAAATAAGAGTAACAATAATAATTAAAAAGTCTAAAATCCCTTCACAACCCAGATATAACCTTGAGGGAAGGAAAATGCAAAACAAAAGAGAAAATAATAATAATAATGATTTTTTTTAAAGGAAAAAAAAGAGAAGAGAACAGCCCATCTAGCTAACTCATCTGTCCAGTAAGTGCATGTGTGAGGTGGATCAGATAGGCTTGATAGCAGGTGATGAGGGTCGGGGCTTTGCACACACTCTGAAAGGGTTTTGATGGTTGCAATTACTCGCCCACGCTTTGACACAGCACACAATGAAAGACTACAATTAGACAACTATTATTCCTAACTGCTGATACCAATGATGTCCATACAAAGGCAGCTCACTTTGTCATTGCATTATTCACACTCGAGGTGCATTTGTGTGTATGAGTTTGTGAAGGGAGAGGACTGCCCATTGCTATTCGTATTTGTGGCACTGTGTAAATTACCTAGATTTATGCACACTGTCTCTGTAAATCTCTGTTCGAGCACACAGTCATGCAGATTGCTTTTCTGCCCCTGTCTGCAGACTCGCACACATGGAGATGCAGCAGTTCCCCTGGTCTGCACTCAGAGCCTACAGAAGAACTTAAATCGATTTTTTTGGGTTTTAGATGAAGCCTTGGATGGGTATGGGGAAGACAGGGATGTGACTTTTGTCCTTAGCTTGTGTATTTTCAGGCTCTTTGGTCCTTTGCACCACATTTCTCCTGCATCACAATGTGCAGAGCTGTGGCCTTGTTGTAGAGAGGTTTACTTCACTGCAGAAGATTAGGACAGAAGATTTCTAAACTGATTTTAAAATGGAAATTATTACTATTTATGTTATTACTTTATTATTTATTACTATTATTGTCTTTCCAGCAGACACAACCCAGTGTCTTTCCAGCAGACACAACTTTGCAGTTGGCAAAGTCTTTAAACTGGGAATGTGGGGCCTTATTCTCAAGTCAGAGAACACTGGCCCTTGTATGTCACAGGAGACATTGGAATATAACTAAATGCTGGAGTTATTCTGGAATCATCAATTTCTAATAACTAATATTAATAATGCTTAATAAGAGAAGTAATAGCAAGAATATCCAAAGTCGATTAATCTAATTTGGGCTACAGTAGTCTGACCAAAAAAATGGCAACTACACAGGGAATTAATTAAGAAAAGCTATTCCTTGCTAAATGTACACTATACCCTAATCTGAATGAACATATCTGTGTAGAGAGCCCTTTCAAGAGCCCTTTCGATTTATTTTATCCTCTGGTAGAGGGAATTCTAGTCAAATTTTGCCAAAAGGAGTTAAATCACCACTGGGACAAGGCTGTGTGCTCTGTGTGGGAGAAGAGCTGCAGGATATGCTGGCGCCAGGTTTAGCCCTTGCTCTTGCCTTAGTTTTGTACATAGCAGTTATTGCTGTAGATACCAGCAAGATGATCACTGCACGAGTAATACACTGTTAGATTTATACAGACTAGCTTAGGTCATGTGAAATCCCAAAGCAAAAGCAAGTTTGCACCAATTTTATAATCAATCATGTTTTTAATTGATTTACTGCTGCATCATCAGGATAAAAACATCCATAGAGTCCTGAAACACACTCATACCTCCTGACAGTAAACATTTATTCATGGAGTTTCTTGGACTGCATTGAGAATTCCTCCCAGGAAAGTCAGTCAGAATGAAATCAAATGCCAGTGTGCCCATTAATGGCCAAATCATAAGGCACAAAATAATACAAAACAAGAGTAATAAACCTCTCCAGGGAATGGTATTGTTGTTAACGAAGCAAGTAATCAATAGACCATTGTTTGAAAGTGATGCTTGTAGCATGACTGCTTAGATGGAGACTTGAGTGCAGCATCCTGAAAATTGTATCTTCAAAGCAGATATTCTGTGAGAATTGTTTGGGAATCACGAAATCTAGGAAATTTAAGAGGTCTTTCGCTGATGGCACCCAACCTTTTCTAGCCTCTGAATTCCAATTTGTGATTTATGATCAGGAAATAGCAATTTGAGTATCAAGACCAGTGAAGCCACAGCAGGCTGAGACCCCAGGAAGGTGCTCAGATGACCCACTTGTGCTGACATCTGTGCCCTCACTGTACTTAGAAGAGACTGACCAGGAGAAAGCAGGAAAATCAGCAAGATTTTCCATGGGAGTCATGGCCAGGGGTGGTGCAAGGAATTACACTGACTCATGCTGCTCCCAGAGTTGAGGATCTCTCAGCTAGGGATTTCTCCTAATATAGGAAGAAAAGGGAGAAGAAGGAGATCTGGGGTGAAACACCAGCACTGTATCTTCCCCTTTGCCTACTTACCTTTCTGGTTTCCTTTCACTGGGGCTGTTTTACCCAGGGAGTCAGGTGTGGAAATTTCCTAACATGAGTGCATTTGGCCTGAGTCAAGGCAGTTCCTTGTCATAAGTCCCTGGGGTTTTCTTTGGGGAAGCTGGAGCTGTTAACAGCACGTCTGGCTTTCCCAGCTTTCGGGGTGGTCGCGTCAGGTAGCAGGTGACAGGGCTTGTCACTGTTTGTAAATGTCAAGAAGGGAGCAAGGGAGACCATGCATCACAGTTCAGGGCCAAGTAGATGTACTTTGCTTCCTGCCATCTCGTAAACTGTCCAGGCTTCCTTTGTCTCCCCAGTGGGGTTTTGAGCTGCAGACATCCCCGAGACCTGACAAAGTGGTGACAGCCCTGCTGCCGGGCTGGTGGATACACAGCTGAGCAGAGGGGGGATTTCCAGGGACTTTTTTTGCAGGAGGATAGAATACAAATAGAGGAATGGGGGTGCTTGCTTTGGTGAAATGTGTGGCAGCTCTCAGAGTAGCACCCCACACTACTGCTCTAGCTTTCTACACTGGGCATTTTCCAACAGCATTCTGCTTTTGCAGTGCTAGGAGCAGAGCTCTTTAAAATGCCTGTCTATCCAGCTGAAAAGAACGCTCCATGTTTCCACCACTACTGTCTAACTACATACGAAACACCTGCTGTGACTGCCTGCTCCATAAGAAGGAAGCTTTCCAGCTAAAATCCCCAGCACACAAGAAATGGGCCGGAACTTCACTAGCAAAAAGGCTCATCCTAAACACCCAAATCCCAACCTGGATTCACATCTGGGAGCCATATGTCAGCAAGGGCACTTCTTCCTCAAGCTGACTGTCCAGGACATGTTTTCCTGCCTTGGGAACCGCTTTGGCCTTCCAAGACCTGAGCACAGAAGCTCTGCATAGAGAAAAGGAACTCCCACAGCAGGTTGTACCTTGGACCAGGAGCAGCTTAAAGTTATCACAGTCTACACCCCAGCATTACACACGTCCTTTCAGAGATTAAGGTCCCAGAACTTAAGGTGTGTTAGTCTTAAATACAAGAACAGCTCCATTGGCTTTCGGGAGGCAGCACAGCATTTAAACCGTGCATGTGTTTAAGCACCTGGCATAAGAGCCTTTCTCTCTAGTGCACTTTTCTCTCCCCTGGGCTTAATTTCAGCTCCTTCCACTTTATAGTCTGTGGCCTCTGCTGTAAATTCAGAAAGCCAGAGAACTAATTTTTAAAAAAATATTTTCTGCTTGAAATATTGCGAGTAAAGAGCAGATGAGAATATATATCAGTTAAATGCTTTTTTAAAGGCACATATGACACAACACAACATGACACTCTGGATTTTAAAATTAAGTACAGTAACAAGGAACCCCCAGCTGGAATTTCCTAAAATATAGCTTGCCTCCTCTGAAACCACTTTTAATTTTAAGTGCTGACTTTTCTGACCCAGAATAAAGTTACAGGCAATGTTTACTAGCCAGCATAGAAGGGAATTGCTCCCTTATTGCATTCCAAGCATGCAAGCCACTGAAAATCAATATAACGAAGTAGGAAAGGAAGAATAAGAGCATACCTCTTGTCTGCCCCCTCCACACGCACAGACACATCCATAGGCCTGTCTCTCTTCTCCCCACTATGACAGGTAGTGGCCCTCTCTAACCTGAGAGGCTGGCAGTGAAGAAAGATGAAGTTTGTCACATTGTTCCTGAGCAGTAAGTTGTACAGCTAGGTCACTTCCAATTTTTAGCTAGTCAGTCAAGGCTACCTTTCTACGAGCAGTGCACAGCTGCCATTCCCCAACAAATAGTGAAATGATGAGTCTATGTCACAGTGGAGGACACCACCTAAACTCCTGGTATCCCCTTCAGTTTGGTAACATGAAGGGAGATGACAGGGACATGACATGGGACTGATGTGAGGCAGGAATCTCCATAACAGGTGTCCTTGTGAAGGCAGCGAGGGGCTGACCTCTGGACATTTCAGAGTCACAGGGAACCACAAAGAGGTGGAAGGTCATGTCTGAAAAATGCTACTTCAGGAATGGAGGAAGGAGGATGATCACTTCTTGACAGCAGAGCCTGAAGGCAGACAAGATGCTGGAGAAGCAGCAATGGTTCAAGAGATGTCTTCCAGACATCTTGTTTTCTTAGCACACTTTGGTGCCAAGGTGGGAGGAAGATGAGAAAAAGGAGAGAAGGAGGAATGACTCATTTGTTTATTCTGCATCAGTTGCTATAGTTTGGATCTTGTTTTTGCTAATGAGGGTACTTTTGATTTCTGTGTGGCTTGTAGACCTGTTTGTAGCAGAAACACTCCATCCTGTCTGCAGCTTTGGGTTTTACCTAGGTGCTGCAATTTCAACACCAAAGCAGAGGTCCAGTTCAGAAGAGATCCTCCCTCCTGTCACCCAGTGGCACAATCTGCAGTGAAAAAGTGATCCTTTCTCCCGTCTCCCCATGGCACAATCTGACAGGGTCCTGTGTCCTTTAAGATAGATTTGGTTTGCTGCCTGGGGCTTGAAAATATTTTTGACCCTGAAGGAATGCAGGGAAGGTGACCTTTGAACCACAGGGTTAGCAACAGTCATGGAGTGCTGAAATTTGTCACCTGTGGGAAGATAATGTGAGCATCTTTGCCAGCTCAGACATCTTTGTGCCCTATAGAGCTTTTATTCCTCTGGCAATGCAGATAAAGGAGAAGAAACAGGCAGAGCCCTGATTATCTGGCACTGTGAACTAGGACTGACCAAAGATGAAACCTCTGCAAGATCAGAAAACTCACTCTTATACTGAATGTCTCCCATCTACCCTTAAAATACATC
Source organism: Formicarius rufipectus (assembly GCA_013399695.1). Lineage (NCBI taxonomy): Eukaryota > Metazoa > Chordata > Aves > Passeriformes > Formicariidae > Formicarius > Formicarius rufipectus. The sequence goes on from VXAU01002831.1 coordinate 119,232, forward strand.
CCAGGATGTACCTCTAAATGATGCAGTCCCTATCAGTCCTCAGTGGCCATAGCCTTGCCTACAGCCTGACAACTTTATCACTTCCCTCCCTCTCTCCTTCTCTCTTTTACTCGTCTTTTGGTGCATGGGGTATTCAGGGTGATGGCTAGTGCCAATGTTAATGGGAATAACACTTGGAGGCTGCTGGAGGGAATCAAGGCCTCTGTCTTCCCAGGCCATCGCTGCTTTGCAAGCTCTGGCTCTCACCTTTAATGTGGAGTCAGCTTTCTTGGCACATGGAGGATTCACCCTGTGGGATATTTTGCTGACTTTTCTCTTCACCTTGACTCAGACATGCACAACAGAAATAGCATCTGTGGACTCCTATGGTTTCAGACCTGCCCTGTTTCAATTAGAGGGGCACGCCGGTTTGCGGAGGAGGTTTTCAAGAAGGATACATGGGTTTCCTTTTGAGCTTTAACACAGAGAAAAAAAAGGTTGCACTGAGCTGCTGGTTTCTCCTGAGAACCTCCAAGCACCTGGCAAGCAGTCAGTAACCTGCTACCCTCCTCATCTGACAGGGAGGAGCACAAAGTGTGCTCAAAGTGCATCACTACCCCCTTGCTTTGGCCACACTGACTCAATTTGCACTTCAAGTCCTGGCTTCAGTTTTGGGCCCCTCATGACAAGACAGACATTGAGGTACTGGAGTATGTCCAGAGAAGAGCAAGGGAGCTGGGGGAAGTGTCTGGAGCACAAGTCATATGAGGAGCAGCTGCAAGAGCTTGAGGTGTTTAGCCTGAAGAAAAAGAGGCTTGGGGAAGACCTCATCACCCTCTACAACTTCCTGAAAAGAGATTGTAGCCAGGTGGGAATAGGGCTCTTTTCCCAGGTAACATGTGACAGGACAAGAGGAAATCAGGCACAAGATGCACCAGAAGAGGCTTGAGTTGGATATTAGGAAAAATTCCTCACTGAAAGGATGGTCAGACAATGGTACAGGCTGGCCAGGGAAGTTGTGGAATCACTATCCTTGGAAGTGTTCTAAAGGTGTGTGGATGTGGCACTTGAGGGCATAGTTTAGTGGTGGTTTGGTGCTGGATTAGTGTCTGAATTTGATGATCTCAGAGATCTTTTCCAACCTTAATGATCCAACGATTCTCTAAAATAGTTTCACATTGGCAAAATCCTGTTCTTCCAGCAGAAGGACTCGAGGACAAGACCAAGGAATGAAGGGCATTGCTGAGAGGAAGAGAGCTTGGAGAGGGACACTACTTCTCACCCACACATCACCCTACCCTGGTAACTGTGGATAACCTGGTGCAGGCTGCAGCATGGCTGTTGTGATGGCAAGGTCACCTCTGTGAACAGCTTAGCCCCACAGCTGGAGAGGACGTGACCCTAGAGCAGTGGAAAGCAGTCTTGAAATGTCTGGAGGAAAGTAGCACACCTCAGTTATCCTTTCCCAGCTCAGGTCTGTGAGGCCTCCTACTGGTGTGGAACTGCGAGCTGATTTGGCTGCCAAGCATCTCCTGCTGCTACAGGAGGTGGGAAATAGGTTGGAGAGCAGTAGGTGATTCCTGACAGCTGAGTACCCCTTGATGGGCATGCTTGTACCATGGAATACTCAGCCTTAGAATGTCCTTGTGTCCTGGACAGTCTCTCAGAAGCACCTAGCACAACCCTAGAGGCACACTACCACCTAAATAATGAATCTGGTTCCACAGCTTTTCAGCAGTGCTCTCTTTAGTGAAGCAAAAGTCTTCTCCTGTCCCTGTTCCTCCATTTGCCTCACTAAGATGGAGGGAAATAGTATAGATCATCTTCAACTTTAAGTACCATCCTTGCTCAAGAGAGAAAGAGAAGAAGATGTTAACTACAAAGATGAGGAGCAAGGGTAAACTCAGAAAGTGATTGAAAAATAGAGAGAGTTTGTTTTACATTTAGGTGTTTTTTTTTTTTTAATTTCTTTTTGTCTTTGTAGAATTCATATGAAATTGTTCTAAAAAAAGTGAACCTAACATCTTGCCTGAGACATTCACCACTTGGCCTTGGGGAAAGGCTGCATGCACTGCAGCCTCCCACGAGGAATGTAGCTGACTACAAGGAGTAGTGCCTAGTAGAGGGTTGCAGCAATGATAGAGCTTAGAAACGCATCAGGATTTTTACAGCAATCTCAAGCTGTTTGAGGCCTTGCCCTCTGCTGTCATGTGCACACTTGAGATTTTTTTTCTTTCTTGTTCAATAAATCCCTGGTATTCTAGACCTCAGGAGTGTGCAAAACTTTGAAAGTGACCCAAGTTCAAGCTAAAGGCTCAGCAGGAGACAAATAAAGGAACCTCAACTCTATTATTAAATAAGTAAAACCTCACAGCATCTTTAGGTCTGACTTATATTTTCTGAGTCCTTGAAGTTGCTAATAAACACCAAGAAAATGTCTGCAGCTTTGATCCTCAGCTCAGATAATATTTCAGAACATATTCAGAAATATACTTGTCAACATTTGGAGACCATGGGAAATTCAAGTTTGGGCAGCTTGTGTAAGGAAAGGGTTTTGCAAAGTCAGGCTATATTGGGTTTGAGTGGCAAGATTTTGGTAGCGGGTTTCTGCAGGGCTACTTTTAGTGAGAAGATGCCAGAAGCTTCCCTATATCTGATAGAGTCAGTGCCAGCTGGCTCCAAGATGGACCTGTCACTGACCAACCCTGAGCCCACCAGTGATGGTGGTAGTGCCTCTGGCATAAAGTATTTGAGAGTAAGGGGTGAAAAACATTAGCCAGAGGAGACAAGTGAGAATGTCTGAAAGAAACAGCTTCACAAAGACCAAGGTCAGTGCAGATGGAGGGACAGGAGGTGCTCCGGGTGCTGGAGCAGAGATTCCCCTGCAGCCTGTGGTGTAGCCTATGGAGAGGCAGCTGTGCCCCTGCAGCCTGTGAAGGTCCACAGGAGTGCAGAGATCCATGTGTGGAAGACCCCACACCCAAAGGAGGCTGCGACCCCATGGGCAGACTGTGATGGAGCAGGCTCCTGGCAGGACCTGAAGAGAGGAGTAGGTTTGCTGGCAGGACCTGTGACCCTGTGTGGCACCACGCTGGAGCAGCCTGTGTTCCCGAAGGTATGACCCTGGTGGGGAGACCCAGGCAGGAGCAGTTTATGAAAACCCGCAACTCATGGGAAGGACCCACGCTGGAGCAGTTCTTGGTGGACTGTCTCCTCTGGGCAGAAACCCTACACTGAAGCAGGAAAGAGTGGCAAGAATCTAGCCCTGGTGAAGAAAGGACAAGCACTGACAAAGTGTAATGAACTGACTGCAGCTAGAAATAAGGACTGGAGTTAAGTCAAGGGAAAAAAGGAGAGGTGGGGTGAAGTAGTTTTAAGATTGGTTTTTCATTTAGCATTACTCTATTCAGATTTGATTGGTAATAAATCAAATACATTTTCTTGAGCTGAGTCTCCTCTGCCAGTGATGGTAGCTGGTGACTGACCTCTCTCTGTCCTTACCTTGACCCAAAAGACTTTTCCTATATTTTTTCTCTACCCTGAGGAAGTGAGTAATAGGTTGGCTTGGTTAGCACTGGCTGTCCAGCCAGGGTCAACCCACTACACTTTAAGGCTTTAAGATGCATCTGTTGTTTTTCATAAGTCTTACATGGAGTGAATAAGAATAAGAAACAGAGGGATCTCAGGCAGAAAGCATTGAAATAAGAGTAATTTTCCCTCAAAACACAGCTCTCCTTATTGTTATTATTTCAGTTGTTGACCAGTGATTAAAAAAAATTAAATTCTTCCTCATAGTCTTCAATGTGGCTTTACCTTAGAATTCACTTTTTGAAATGGCCTAAATAAAATGCATAGTCATGGTCATGCATAACCTTGACCTACAGATATTCAAAATATAGCTCCTAGTCAGAATTTGCTCCCTGAAGGGTAGGATAAATTTAACCAAACAGTTCTCCTGACTGAATCTCAGTGCAGACCAACACCCGTTTCACTAAAGATATCATAAGGACCATGTTGCAAAATAAGCATGGCCAAATGCAGACTCTGAAAGTCCATGAAATGACTTTCAGCTTGTTGAAGTATTTTGCACATATTAATTAAACTTCAGATCACCTGGCTTAAATAGGAATAGCTGAACTACTTCAAAACTAACTTTGAAGTTTTCCTGCTGTGAACAGGAGGCTAGAGTGAATGTTCTCCTGAGTTCCATTCCAACAGAAATGACACAATTTCATCAAAACGGTACAAAACTGTTGTAACCCTGAAAGCTGATTGCTGAGACAGAAAGAGACATTGGGAGTTTCTAACCACAGGACACGTTACTCCTCCAGATTTAGAGGCTGAGCACCACAGTCCAGTCTAGCTGTTGGTCATTCCCATCCTTCAAATGCCACCCACTGCCCCCAGGATGATCCTGGGGACATGAGCTGTCTCTCTGCTGAACAGTTGCATTACTTTGAGAGGAAGTAACAGCAAGAAGTATTTGAAGGTCTCCCTGTCTGCGCAGATTTGCATGACCAGTTCCGTCAGCAATCGCACATCCCTGACATGCCTGGGTAGTTAGATGCTCTTCCAAGACTTGTGGTGGGCAGTTTTAGCCATGCATCTTTTCATCTTTTATAGCTACACTCCTTATGTTGGAGCCATTAGCAATATCTCTAAACTCCCTTTCAATCATGTTTTACGGTGCCTGTTCAGTGCATTGAGGTACCTTTTATGGTTGAGATGACACTTTCATTATAAGCTGCTGTTTTCAGTGGTTTATAACTTTCCCCCAAAATTACCTTTGAGGTTTGGAATATTTTCATGCTTTCTTATTAACAGGCCAGCAGTGAATTTATTTAGAAGTTGGAAGATAATCTCCACAGCTCTTTTGGAGTTATCAAAACTTCAGGGGAAAAAACCAAACCAAAACAAAAACCAAACCCTATTTTTGGTCATTAAAAAGAAAAAGTAGGTATGTACTTTGAGCATCCTATTGCAAAAAAACTGCAGTGACTACAGGGTCCAGGAGACACCTCTTTATTGTCATTAAATTTAGGCAAAGAAAAAAATTAAAGACAATGAGAAATTGTAAATGGCTCAGATGCAGTGCAAGCCTAAGAGTAAGAGATGGAAAATGTACTTATGTTTATTGGAGGTTGAAGGACCTTTTTTGCTGGCTTCAGCATTTTGAATTTCCTGAGCTTTGTGCAGTGGGCCCTTACTACAGCACCAATAAATGCCTTTTGAATTCATAAGCCTAATGGTTTTAGCCATACAACAAATATATAAGAAATGCAGCTAAGGCACTTATCCACTGTTCTGAAGGTATTTGCTGGCTTTTCAGTACATGTGTATTCCAGATGGTCCTTGATAATACTTATTGATGGCAATTATTTTCAGACTTTATTTTGGATAAAGAACAAGAGTCACAGTCTGGGCATATGCTGCTTACAGGTCTATCTACTTTTCTTTTCAGGGGAAGAAAATGTGTATTGTCTTGTTTCCTTCTCAGTGCTTAAACCTGTTCCTTGGATATATTTGCTTGCTTTCATGACAGAGGCTTTCATCTGAAAACCTAAAAAACGTCAGCATGAGTCTGCTGGGTGAGATGGACACCTGCTTTGATGTAAAGTGAAATAATCTTCACGATAAACAGGAAGATCCTAAGGCTGTTGAAAATCTACCTGGGCTTCTTTTAGGTATATATCAAGAGGAAAATAAATATGGAGAAAAGTTCAGTTTAGATTATTCTCCATGGATCAGCTCCGATGTTGGGTCCAGCCAGTGTGTCCCTTTTCATAGACTTTAATGGATTTCCAATCAGGCTCTAGGGTGTTATTTATGTTCAATGACCCAGTTGTTCATGATTAGGTTTCAGCAATTTCAAAGTAACTGGTGTTGCCAAAGTGTTAAATATAAATGGTTCACTTTCTTCATAAATTTTGCAAAAGCAGCTCCATCTACAGGATCCCCCAAATTAGTGAGAGTTAAACAACTCCTGCAAAAGGAGCTATGAAACCTTGTCTGAGTTTTTAAAATTTGCATTAGCCTTCTGTTAGGATTCCCTTGTGCATTTTATCCTGTGCAGGGCTGCCTTAAACATCATCTCCTTCAGACTTGCAATAGTACCTCTCTAGTATGGCTAAATGCAGAAATTAGCACTTTGAGTCTAATGTTCTAATTCAGGGAACTTTTAACTATACCCATTTTGAGCAAATAATTTAACCACTTTATTTCAATTTTCAAAGCAAGGAAACCTAAGCAAACAGACTGGCTTAAATGTTAGGTAGAACTGAATGGTCTCAGCAGACAGATCCAAACTGGATGAAGCAAAAATCTTTCCCCTCACATCAGAGGTCACAGAGAAGATGTTTTCTTCTGAAAAGGTGAGTTACTTCACCCTGCAGTATGATATGCTGTATTTAGCGCAGGATTTTAAGCTGCTTTGAGCTCAAATGAATATAAATACCCGATGGTCATTCTCTTTATTAAACTGGAGATACACAAAGGACTAATAATCTGGTTGTCTTGTTGTTCAGTCTAATTATAGTAGGGAATGTGAAGAATCCCATGTGACTCCTAACTTTGGACGAAAACAATTAGTCTGCAGCTTTCCTTTTTTGGCTTTTATTATTATGATTATTTCAATTAATAAACTTTATCTTCCACTGCCACAGTCTACTAAAGTTCACACTGCAAACCACGAGAGAAAGGGAAAATGACATATTCTGTCTTTTTCCCATGATTTTTGCCTTGTTTTTTGGATAAAAGTTTTGTAACAGAGCAGTGAGCTCAAAAGCTGGATCCTGGAGAAGGATATTAAAACAAAATGCTCAAAAGTGTTTTTGGTAATGGAGGCTGCTGTCAACATTTCTCAAGAATAGGCCAAGCGCAAACCTTGAAGAGGGGCCCTAGGGAATGATTTATGGTATGGACTGATACAGTAAATGCAATTTGTTTTAATTAAGGTGATGGCTTATTGCATAATTCACATTGTGCTGGCTAAAATGACCGCACCAGGTAGTTTTGGAGAATCACAAGCTGTTATCATAAATTTCATTAACTGTAATGTAGCAAATGTTGCAGGAAACAGAGTTTCATCAAGAAACATTCCTACTTCTCACACGTTTACACCAAAATTAATTCTGCAGTATGTCCTGATATTTTAGCACCTATACATGTAGAAGTATAATTTTTCCTTCTCATTCCCTGATACATTTAATGATGTTGTAAATACGATCAACATTTAAAACACCCAGAGTTGCAACAAACAGCCTGGTGCAAAGGAGGCAAACATAACCAAAAGCCCATCCAGCTGATCATGGTCCCTAGAACTGCAGACATTACTACATTGATGTACTGCAGCTCACAAGGTATCAATAATAAAGTAATTTTTAAAAGTAATTGCTGTTTTGATTTGGAATATGGTGTTCAGCATGACCTGAGATGCCTGTGCTTTTCAGAATGAACCAAGTTGATTCACTCCAACTTTGGCTTTTGTACTCTCAATTTGAGTAGCCCTCAAAAACTCCCATGTAATTAAACAATCAAAAAGTGAGTAATGAAATAATGAAATGGAAATACAATTAAGAAGAAATAAATTTGCCTGTGTCAGACCCATATTGGCACTGTCAGACATTTTCAGAGATAATTTTGTAGTATTTAATCTTCTTTTAATGTCACTTCATATTTCTAAAGCAAATGTCGTAGACTTGTGAAGGTTGGAAAATACCTCTAAGATCATTGAGTCCAATCATTAACCCAGCACTGTGTCTCTAAGAAGCATAGCCTCATGTTTTTTGAACACTTTCAGGGATGGTGATTGCACCACAGCCTCTTCCAGTGCCTGACCACCCTTCCAGTGAAGAATTTTTTCCTAATATCCAATCTAAACCTCTCTTGGAGCAACTTGATGCCATTTCCTCTCATCTTGTCAGTTATTAGTGGGGAGAGGAGCCCAACCCCCACCTGGCTACACCCTCCTTTCAGGTGGTTGTAGAGAACAATATGGTCCCCCCTTGAGCCTCCTTTTCTCCACTTTAAACACCCCCAGCTCTCTCAGCTGCTCCTCATCAGTCTTGTGCTTCAGACCCTTCATCAACTTCATTGCCCTCTTCTGGAATACAAACTTCAGTGTCTTTAAACAGATATATTAAAAATATATAAAATATAAAAATATAAATAAATATACTAAGCAGCATATGTATGGTATAAATGGAGAGAGTATAGTATTATATAATGGAGTTAAAAAGAACATGGGGATCTAGAAAAACAGAGTTCCATTTAGTAGTTAAATATTTACTATTTCAAATGAGTCACATTGCACTTCAGTTACTCCAGTCCCAGAAAACTGCAAAAAATCATATCCTTGTAGTGAAAATAACAACAACAAACATCTTACCAAAAGTGAGGTAATTAAACAGAGAAGGGGAGGAAAGAAAGAAAAAAGATCTTAGATCAGCACTGGAATTAATGATTAGACATAACCATTCTATAAATTTCCTCAGTAAAACAATGATAATTAAAGTAGATATAAAAAACTGATTCACAGAATCACAGAATATGTCGAGCTGGAAGGGACTCACAAGGATCATCAAGTACAACCCTTAGGTCTGTACAAGAACACTCCCAAGAGTCACAACTCTCTCATGGATTTAGCTCACTTAATACCAGATACCTAAAACTTACATGTCTATTCTGTCTATAGGCAACAGCTGCAGGTTTCCAGAAATCTATCTACAGTATGAGAGGATTTTAAAACAACCAGGGTGAGTCACCCATCCTAGCCAGCAGGGGAGTGAACTTAGATGGGATCTGGTCTCAGACTACTGCATGGGATGCAGAATAAACAGTGTGGTACACGCTGTACTATCTGAATTACTCTTTGTGAAAAAAGGCTTCCTGAAACTGAAATGTCCACCTTGTCAGGGAATCCAGTGGCACTGCCAGCCCAGTGTCACCTGGCCACAGTGTTCTATGGGCACACTTGGCAAATGCCTTCTGCCAGGGGTAACCAGGTTCCCCCAAGAGCCAGCCTCAGACTCTCCAGCACACCAACAGCACTGACATGGAGAGCACAACTTAATACACCTTTGTGTTTTTGAGTGTGTAACAAAAAATGTTAGGCTTGCAATGCTCGTGTTCAGCTTCAGTTTCCTCTTGTAACTGGTACTGAAACAATCCTACTCACAGTGTTTCTTCATTCTTCCTTTGGCACTTGTCTATTTATCTTGTTCTCTGCTGGTGGACTCAGGCCTCTTCCCNATGTCGAGCTGGAAGGGACTCACAAGGATCATCAAGTACAACCCTTAGGTCTGTACAAGAACACTCCCAAGAGTCACAACTCTCTCATGGATTTAGCTCACTTAATACCAGATACCTAAAACTTACATGTCTATTCTGTCTATAGGCAACAGCTGCAGGTTTCCAGAAATCTATCTACAGTATGAGAGGATTTTAAAACAACCAGGGTGAGTCACCCATCCTAGCCAGCAGGGGAGTGAACTTAGATGGGATCTGGTCTCAGACTACTGCATGGGATGCAGAATAAACAGTGTGGTACACGCTGTACTATCTGAATTACTCTTTGTGAAAAAAGGCTTCCTGAAACTGAAATGTCCACCTTGTCAGGGAATCCAGTGGCACTGCCAGCCCAGTGTCACCTGGCCACAGTGTTCTATGGGCACACTTGGCAAATGCCTTCTGCCAGGGGTAACCAGGTTCCCCCAAGAGCCAGCCTCAGACTCTCCAGCACACCAACAGCACTGACATGGAGAGCACAACTTAATACACCTTTGTGTTTTTGAGTGTGTAACAAAAAATGTTAGGCTTGCAATGCTCGTGTTCAGCTTCAGTTTCCTCTTGTAACTGGTACTGAAACAATCCTACTCACAGTGTTTCTTCATTCTTCCTTTGGCACTTGTCTATTTATCTTGTTCTCTGCTGGTGGACTCAGGCCTCTTCCCTACTTATGGGTAATGCAACAAGCTTGATTTGAGGAGGCAGAAGAGGCAGATATAGGTGCTGCCCAGCTACAGATGAATGTCAGTTTATAATAAATTGGTGGCTGTGCTCTTCCCCTTCCCCTCCCACTCCGCTGCCTCTGATGTGGTGTTATCCCTTTGCCTCCTGCTCTTTCTTTTGGAGCATCTTAAATATAACAGCAAGCCAAAGCTTAGCTTTGAGCAAAGTTCCTCACTGCATTATACATGAGTGTGGAAACAAGAGGAGTTTGTTCCGAATCCCACTTAGCCTTGTGAACTTTCACAGGTGAATTTCAGGCCTATTTGGCTGGCTAAAGCTGAAGTTTGAATTATTGAAACAACAGGGGGGTGCGTTGGATCTCCTCTGCCAGGAAGGCTGAGGGAGACAGCATTTTATTTTCAGCCTTATTAAAACTTCTCTATAGAGAGGAAGTCGATCTTTCCAATTGCTTTTAATCTCCAGAGAAATCTCCCACTGATCCCTAAAATGCCGAACTTGCAATCTTGGAGCAGTTTTTAACCTGCAGTGCTGGAATGTTTCTACTGTTTCCAATACTGTTTAATGCATTTCCCTTTGCCGATTACCCTGCTGTGGCTGGCTTCTGCCAGAGCCTACCATGGTGTGAATTTGCACAAGGACAATACTTGTCTGCAGACTTCTGGGACCACCTGTGGCAAGTTATGCTGAGTGCTGGACCCTGAGATCCCGGGTATTGGGTAGGGATGTGGAGGTACAAGCCTCCATACAAGTCTTTGAGGAATGAGTCTCACCCAAGTCTGGGAATGGGATTCGGCTCCAGCCTGTGCAAATCTAGTTTGGACAAACATCTTTGTTTTTACGTGCCTGTCTCCGAATTTTGACAGACAGATTAGCCACGTGTCCTACAGCAAGGTGTCATGTTTGTCTGAAAAATGCTGTCTGGGCGGGACCCCCTGAGCCCAGGCAGGCAAAGGGGCGGAGAGACAAAGAAGCCGCACTCCTGGGAGAGCTTGGGAACTTGTGAGAAAACTTTCCGTGATGTGGATAGGATTTCTCTCCAGCCTGTGAGCCGAAGAGCGGAGCTGAGGCAGAGGCTCCGCTGGGATGAGATGTTCCGCCTGAGGGGATGGAAGTGGGGGAGGAAACGAGGGGGGAGAATTGTCAGCATCTGGATCAAAATGAGTTTTGCGAAGACAAAAGACAACATCCAGTCCAGTAATCTGAAGGCATCGGCTGAGCCTTACCTACTCATTTAACGTGTGCTGTTTAAAGATGATGAGCGTGAGATTAACATCCTTTGTTTTCCGATCTTAGTTGCCTCCCTTCCTTAGCCTGGAGTGATTCTTTATCTCAATTGCCAGCTTTGCATGTCATTCAGTTCAACTTAATCGCAAGGATCCACAAATCAAGCGATTTCAGGCTGGGGGCTCTGCCTTACAAAGCCTTTGCACATCAGCAAATAGGATTTTTGTGCACTTCCTCGTGGACTTAACAAAGACACTTGCTCTCAGTTTGTAGAATTTAGAGAGTTCAATTTGGGCATTTCACAGTGCTGTTTGCATGAGGAGCCTTTTGAAGTCAGAGATCTTGGGTGGCCTATATGAGTAAATAGGCATTAGTACTGCATATACAATCACATCCTAGTTGGAAAGCTCCTAATTTAATGACCAAGCAGTTACACGAGATTCAGGGTCAAGATCTTTGGCTGATTTGAATAGGTGGAAATTTTGCACACTTAAAGGTTATGAGAAGAATTACACCAACCGAAAATTACTGCCTAATATTAGGCTATTAAACAGAATTTTTGTGAAGCATTCACCATGATTGCTGCATATATCCTCAGATCTGCATGTAAAATAGCCAAAACACCTCAATGCACATGGTTCACCAGAATGTTCAAATGTGGGACAAAGTCCTGGTCTGAGAACATTGTGAAGTTATACCTGATTGCCTCTCAGTAGTTACAATACAGCAAGATATGTAAGATATGGAAATTAGTAAGATATTCAAACTCAAGGACATATGGCACTTGGCTGGCTGAGAATCTGTGGGTGTTTCTTTGCCCAATGCTACATTCAATAGAGAGGAGAACTTTGTGTCAAAATTTAAATCATGTGTGATTTTGGATCAAGGAACACTTACAAGTCTTAACTGAAAATATTGCCCTTCCTGGAGCAAATATTTGATCCTGTGTCAAAGCACAGCTGTTGGTGACTTTTAGTTTCAAAATAATATTTAAATTTTTAGCTAAAATTTGACCTGAATTCTAAAAGAGCACAAATGGCTTAAATAGCCATCATATTAAGCACAACTGTCTATTTCATGTAAAAAGCACATTTTGGGTTGACCCAAAAATAAAAAAAAAAAAANACTGACTCACTCTAGAGAGCACTCTCTAATGTTCTGGGGATTTATATCTTTTAGCCGAAATAAGCAGAGAGATGTAAACCACAAAGACTTTCAGGCTTTCTGATCCAGCATTATTATGTATCCAGCAGAGATCAATACCTCAAAGAAATGTGTAAAATCCCCTGAAATATCCCATTACAGGTATACATTTGATAAAGATTAGTATATGAATGTCTGAGGTTCCACCTCTTCTCCTTGTTAGAAAAGTCAGCTTGGTTAGCTCTGTCTAAGGTGATGTTCCCTATTCAGGCATCTGAGATCATGTGAATTTGTGCAGAATTGCACTGGAGTAAAGCAGAGAAGATGTCTATATCATGAAAAGCTCTAGGTCACTTTGCTATCTATACAGTGCTCAGCCAGGATTAACCACTCACCTTTGGCGGGAGTTGTGGCAATGCTTTGCACCAACACAACCAAGTGTTTAGGGAAGGATGCAAAGTGGGATTTGCAGCGGTTGTGTGATGCTGAACGAGTATGCAGATAGGCATAATGGACCTTTCAAATTGGAATTTGGCTCTGGAAAATGCGTAAACTCTATCAGCTTTCCCAAAAGTGCCATGTATGTTAATGGCCACACGTTTATGGTTATAGGTTGTAGGCTGTGCCAAGGAATTAGGCACTGAGCTGTTTCCCTGGAGCTATGAAAACTGCTTTCTACAAAGTTGGAAGCTTCATTGTTTGTAATCATCTGAGATCAAAGACAGAGAAGATACATTTGTTGTTGCCTCTTCATATCTTGGAGAGACCTGGCATTAGATTCAGGCTCATTTTACTGTGTCTGTCTACATGTTAATAGTTCATCAGACCCAGTACTACGTTGTGTAAATGAATGAAAGGATGACACAAGGAATTCTGTCATCATGAGGAAGTGCAGAATGTCTGACTTTCCCTATTCCAATCCCAACACCTCTTTTACAGGTAGTGGACTTGTAATTGAAGAAGAGATATAACCCTTATTTATATGAATCTAAGGGAACCAAAGCTTCCCTGCTCTATCCAGAAGTTAAAAAAAACCCCAATTATTCCCAGATCCATAAGGAAGAAGATGTGAGAAGCTGTAAGGCTCCAAGGAGTTCTTCCTCCAGGACCTTTACAAATATGAGGAAGGCAGTCTCACCTCAAGGGTGAAAACGTTGACTAACCCTTCAAAGCAGAAGCAGACATGGGGAAAGATGGGAATAGAGGTACTTTGAAATGGCCTCATTTCTGAATGCACCTCTCATATTCCCGAGGAGAAGGATGTCAATCCTTTTTTTTTTTTTTTTTCCCAGCTTTTCCCTTGCTGAGAGATAATTTTCCTCCTAGTGAAATGAACGTGGATACAATCATCTTTCATAACCAATCAAGTCTACAGGCTCCATTTCATGGCTGCTGAAGTAAAAACTGTGGCTTTGCTGTGCCCCTCTCTCCCCACAGAGACAGCTGAGGCCTCAGTGGTCTCATTGCACCGTCAGGCTTGTCAGCATAAACCCACATCCCTCAGTGGTTTCTGCTCAGTCTATAGCTGAAGTGAACTGAGAAAAACTCATGTTTCCCAGCTCAGAGTGTGTTTGCCACACACTCTGCCACAAACAGAGTGTGTTTGAGGTGACCTGTCCCTAAAGCTTGTGCTCTAAGGATGCAGGTACATTAATGGATGCTACAGGAAAAGCTGCTGGCTGCTTTATCAAAGCTGTTAACATGAAAGAGACACCCCACTCTCTGAGCTGCAGAGTACTCAGTCACGCGACTTGCCGCGTGTTTGCTTTTCCATATCAGCTTTAAGGAAAGCAGAATTAAACATTAGACAAGATGCAAACATGGGGATGTGCTCACATACACACACGTTGTATGCAGGGATAGCTGCACACACATGCAGGAACAGAGTCCACCTTGCCAAAGCTGGTAGCAAAGAGCATTTACTGAGGAGTGTGACCACCTCCCAGTGAGAACCCTGTTTTGTCTTTGAGAAAAGTTGCTTTTCTTTACAAATAGGGGCTATTCTTTTAAGCCGTTTTTTTGAGGTGTCAAACATAAAAATGAGATGAGATGTCAATCAGGGCCCAAGGGGAGGGGGAGGGGGAGGAAGAGAGAGACAGAGAGAGACAGAGAGCCTGAAAAATACTTCCAATGCAGGCAGCTTGTTTAAGCACAGAGCATGTTGCAGCCAGCTGGATCTTTGGAGAAAAAGATGAATTTCTAACCATTTAAACATGAATAAGGTGAGATGAAGGGAGGGGGGAAATCCATGAAGGTGAAAAGCCTTTTTTTTCCTTTCCCTAGTTGTGATGGATGATTTCAGCCTAAAGTACTGAGCCTCTCAGTGAAGAAAATATCTACAGTGATTTTGATAAATAAATGCTTAGACCTTGCATTTGCCACCTTGATATTGGAAAGAAAGAAGTTTAGACTTCATAGTGGGTTTTTTTTTGCACAGTGCTCAGAAGGCTGGGACAATCCTGCCACTCCTGAATTAAGAAGAGGAACTTAACTCTTGGGAATTATTTCCAGGGTTTTTTTGTCGTTGTTTGCTTTTTGTTTATTTGTTTTGTTTTTTTTACTATGCAGGAAAAACTGGAACACCCAGAGAGGTTGGTCTCAAGATAACAATAAACTTAACATGCCAAGTGTTTGGAAAAGGGAATGAAATGAGCCACTCTATCCTGCAGACCTCTAGTGTTGGCTTCTCTCTTTCCCTACGTTTCTAGCATGATTATATGTCCTGGTTGGCATGCAGGCTGCCTGCATGGATTGTTAGCTAGTACTTTTGGAGTGGAAATAAACTCTCAAACCTTAAAATGTTTTTTTTTTAGTGAAGACAGATGCACACATTCCTTACATGGATCAGGCTTGATGGGGTCCTGAGGTGCAAGAGCTCCTTTTGGTTGCATTCACAAATTACATGGGTTGAGGCAGTCCTTGAACTTTTATTTGCTTCAGACTATAACTCTTTACTCAGAGTAAGTATCCAGAAAAACATGGATGCTTCTGGCAGGTCATCGGGGGATACATGAAAAAGTATTATAGTTCTGTATGTTTTGCAGGAAAATAAAGAAAATATTCAATACCATTGTACATACAACTGGCAAAACACAATAGCCCAAGCTGGAGCATAGCTCAGACCATAAAGAATATGAAAAGAGATGCCCTTGAAGCACTACCCTGGACTTATTTTTTACACCCCAGAAGTGTTTCCACTGCTGTCCTGGAAAAGTGTGCTGGGGAAGTGGTGTACCAACTCTGATTTGTACAGCAGCAGTGTTTCTCCCCTTGGAGCACTCCCTGTTCTGCCTTGGCCAGATTTAACACTGCTTTACTGATGAGATGTAAACAGATCAGAAGTGTCAAGCTATGTCTTGGAGAAGCTAGGCTGTGGTGCTTCTGTTTGGCCCTGAATTAGAAACAAACATTGCTGGATTTCCAACCCAACCTTTATTTAAAAGAATAGAAAAGAATACAGAAAAAATGCAATCCTTAGCTTTCAGAGTACTGGGTGTCTGCTTGTATCACTTGTCCCCTAACTCCAGTTTCCAAAGTCCATTGAGATAGTTCCCCATCAGCACATGGGAAAGGGCAAATGAGGACAAGGACATAATCAAATGGGGCATATACTCAGTCTTTTCATTCATTTCCCCAGCATGGGGATTCCTGATGAGGATAGCCATGTTCCTACAAAAGACAGTTGTAATTCCTCTCCCACACTTCTGCCCAACAATCAAGGTTTTGAACCTGCTCAGCGTGAGTGTGGAGCTACAGAGAACCAGATAAAAAAGGCAGAGCTAAATGGAGAACACAAACACATCTCTGAGCTACACTAATGAGAACGTAACTAATATGTTGCATATTCCCATCAGCATGAAGAAAACCTAAGAGAAGCACAGGCATTCAGAGGTATTATTTCACAAGCTGTAAGCTAGTTTCAATCACACAGGGGTCTGTGTCTCTGAGTATTTAAGTTTCTCTACTGGTTTCTTATGCCCTAAAAAATGCCCAAAACTTTGAATCTGAGACTTAGTTGCTTAGCTGCCTCTGTAAAGCTGTATAAAACCCAGGATCCAAGGTACAGCAGGAGGGGTAAGCTTTAGTTCAGTAAAGGTGTGGAGAAGACTCATGAAATCCTGCATGACCCTTTCTATTCCCTCTGAAGTTTGTTTGCTTCAGTTAGTAACTGGAGAGCTTCTGAGAGGCTCCAGATTTACCCAAGCTGCAAGATGAAAGAAGGGTTATAAGGAGGACTATAAACAAGATATCTATGGTTTTTTTCCCCCTCTGCAGCAAACTGTGGCAGAGGTGGCAGCAGACGAGAATGCAGATGTCCGTATCATTTGCTCCCCGGTATATCAGGGGAATGACAGGTCAGCACTTGTGCTTGCAGTGATTTGCATTTCTGAGACGAGAAGGGTGACAATTTGAGGTGACATGACAGCAGGCAGTGTTTGTAGCTGTACTGGCCCTTAAGAAACCAGGGACAGGACAGGCAAGATGACATCTCTTATTTGGTGGATGGACAGACCCATTCGGAGGGATATTTCCAGAAGAGGACGACTATCCCAACATCTGAAAAAGATGTGGGAAAGCTTTTCTATTTCACCTGTCACAAGGTGTTCTTTTTTTTTCTTTTTCTTTTTTTGTGAAAGTGAGGATAGTGAGAGGAAAACAAGAAACTGAATTTTGTTTAGTTCTTCCACCTGCAGTGTCACATCCTCTCCATCTCACTGTGCCGATGTGGATAAAGCAGAGCCTGCCCTTCTTTTCAAATTGGTGCAGGCCCTGGGTGTGACAGGGATGTGCCAAAAGGCAGCTGTCCTGGGGACTTGATGGAAGGCACCTTGTAAGATCACCCTTCTGAGGCTTATATTTTCTTTTCCCTTTCCATCCCAGTGAAGCTCATTTGTGCACTGGGGTCAACTAACTTGTTGCCATTGGTGCTTTTTGCAGGAGCAATTAATTTGTGTTAAGAAAGAGGTTCTACTGAGTGAGTGAGATGGGCGAAAGCAGGAGAGAGAGGTGTGAGGCACTGGAGACAGACAGAGAGCAGGCTTCTTTTGGCACTGCTCCTGCCTGTTCCCCCTTTTGGAGCCTATTGATGTTTGATGCTGCTCTGCAAACAGCCAAATGCTGCTCTTTGGTGTTCCTGGGCTTTGCATTCTCTCCTTTGAGGACACCTGCCCTTAAACAAAGGGTCTTAAACTGGCCAAAGGAGAGGGAAATACTGACACTGTTTCTCAGGTTGAGAAGAGGTTGATTAAAAAAACAAGGCAAGTTTACGACTGCAAGAACTTCTGCAGGAATATTTCTGCAGTGTCTAATTGGAAGACAAGCTTTTGAGAGGGGAAAAGAATTAATCAAAAATATGAAAGTTTTTCTGCCAGCTCAAGCTAAGGTGGAAAGTATTGTCCAAACTGAATTATCTAAATCCCCTCAGGTCTTTTGGCAGGTCTTCTAAGCAGGTGGCTTTTTGGGCAGGAGGAAAATTAACACAAAAAAAGCCCTTACTATGCAGGCTGCAAAGGCTTCCCTGTTTTGTTCCTCGCGTCATGTTTAAGGGATTCCTCTTCTGCCCAGTGGAGCATCTCCATTGACTTATAGCAGCTGGAGAGCAGACCCCTCGGCAGATATGTGGCTTTCCCTTGCTGAAACAGCTGATGTATTACATCCCAGAGGAAATTGCCTCTGAGTACCTTATAAAGCAAAACCGGAATGTACAAAGGAGCATGGTTTGAAGCCTTAACTCAAGCAAAAGCCCAGGGCAGAGAAGAGAGATTTAGCTGAATAGGAATAAAGAATCTGTGCTTTGGGGGTTGATGAGACATTTGGGATATGCTATGGGGAATGCTGGAGTGGAAAGGACTAGGCAAATATAGGGTATCATAATCATTATTTGAAAAAAATCTGTATCTAGAAACCCCAGCTCTGCCATTAGCTTAAACATCAACTCATCTGGGTTTCACAGAGCTTAGCCCTGTCAGAGTTTGGAAAGACATGGTCTAGATATTTCTTAAGCAGTATTCAGCACATTTATTTAGTTATTTAAAATGACACTATAAATGAATCTAATTTATGAAGTTCCCAAATAATTTAAAACATCTATTACAGAAAATAACATTAAAGACAGAAGGAAAGGAGGCCAAAGAGCCCAACTGAGGCAGGGTTTGCCTATTAATCTTCCTCATGGAAAATAGATCTGCACCAGAAGGATTAAAGTGTTGGTCAGTAGGGTGTAATTAGTTCTCTGTTAAAGACAAGTGCTCCACTTTTGGGTCCACCGAAACCCAAATTGTCAGGGAGGGAAAGAAATGTATTCCTATGCCATTTCAGATTTAGGTGTCTAGGAAGTCTGACTTTGCAATGAAAAGAAACACTCTAAGGTGAACCACTGCCTGCATAGTGAAGCACAGGGCGACTTTGCAGCTTTCACTGTGGTTTCTCATGGGTTTTTCAGGATGTGATTTTGGAAGAAGGAAAAATAGGAGTATCTTGCCAAAGCTGGCCTCCTGTGGGTTAGAGCATGACTGAAGCAAAGGCCATGTGTTGCAAGCTGAAGAGTTGATTGCAGGAGGAAACCATTCAATGGTCTCACCATGCAAAGCTGTATCAGACTTCTGCACCTAGTCTTACAATGCCCCAAGGTTACCCATTTCCACTGCTTTTACTCATAAATACATAGAACTGTTCAGCTCCTGACAGGGAATTATAGAAAATATTGTGATGAAATTAATCCAACAGTTTCCTGCTGAAATATATTTATTGTCTGGGTATTATAGGTAAGGACTCACAGACAAACCTGTCAGTCTGACCAGATCCATCCTTTCTAAGGCTTTCTGTGCTGCCCATGCACTCTTTGAAGCCCATCCTGAATTTCATCTTCCATGGCAGGACCATGTGCTTGAGGTGTAAATCTGGAACACCATCACTCATGTCCGTAGAGTTGGGCTGGATCTACACAACCGAAACAGACTGTTCAAGGAAGAATGCTTCTCTTTTAGAGGCACTTCTATGGTCTCTAAAAGCATATTTTCCATCACATTGTCTAGTTAATTAGATAAATATGGTAACTCTTAAGGATATAAGGATCTCTCAGGTTCTCAGGCTGCCTCAGTGTAGGGAAGCTCAGGGAACAGGACAGAACATCTCTGTTCTTTGCTAGAGAATCACTGTTTGAATTAGATGGCACAAAGCTCTGTCCTAATGGAGAACTTGTCTTGATCCAGAGATGACAATGCATTCTATAAATATATTTAACTTTCAGAGGAGGAGTATTCCCAAAACTTCCTCAGCATATTAGCATCCTTTTTGCCATGACTTGACTTTGTCCACATTTCATCATATTCCTCTGGATTGCCACAGGTAAACTGGTGGGAAACAGCATAGAGGAAACACTCTATTACCATTCGTTGAATATGATGATGGAGGACACCAGTGTTCTGGGACTGGGTGTTCCCAGCCTGCCTATTCCCTGTTACAGGGAGAGGAAATTTGGAACCTATTTGTTTCTGCTTTGAAAAATTTAATGGCACCTGCGGACACATGCACATGTGTATGGATGTTCTCTATGCATATGTACACAGAAACAGCCCCAGTGTTCAGTTTGACGGAACCCAAAGGTGTGTGTTTCTGTAGGAGTTTTTTCCTCCACAAAGGTGGCCTTCTCTGTGCATATCCAACAATTGTATTTTTGTCCTATCCAGCTGGAATGAAACTTACAGTCCAAAAGAAATAAAAATAAGAGAAGAAAGATGGGAAGAGTAAGTGAGAGAAATACGAAGAGCTGAGTGCCAGAGGCTGCCATCCAGAGATTTTTTTTGGCTCTCCTTTTCCAAGAAACCCGGAGTGAAGCAGTGTTGGGCATCAGATTCTCCTGGCACAGAAGGGCTGGCTGTTTGGGAAAGATGTCTAGGCATGCCATGAGTATCTACATAGCACATCTCATTTTCAAGGAAAGGGATTGATGTAGAGTGTGCAGAAATTTCTTCTTCCACCTTTTGGCTATGCTATCACAGACTTGGACTTTTGGACATACTCAGTGTTGATCACAGTCAAAGAACATGACCCTTTCCTGTAGCATAAGATGTGCCTTCATTGCAGTTATGGCAATATTTCTCATTTGGGAGGTTTGGAATTAGCTCTGGGCCTGACACAAATTTCTGTGGTCTGGGTAATGCCACTGTTTTGCAACTTGTAAACAGTTTTGATCACTTTTCCTGGGAAACCAGCAGGATTTACTCTAACCCTGAAGTGCAGCATTTGGCTAGGCCAGGGAAGATTTGCTCAACACCATGAGCCTGGAAGCTGAACTGCAAGTGGATGGAATCAGAGTAGGTCCCATTTGGGTATTTTCAGATGGAAGTTATGCTGAAGCAGGTGCATAAATGCACCTCCTTTACATCTTGCAACACGTTTTTGAACCATCCTGGTATCAGTAAACATGCCAAGATTACAAATTTTTTCATAAAGACCCCAATGAAGCTTGAGCCCTAAGAGTGGTAGTCTTCACAAACATATAAAATCTTCATGAAAGCTGCTGTCTACTGTAGAGTGGTGTGCTTCATCATGACTGCTTAGGTACTCATCCAATAACTAAACTACTTCTAAATAACTTCTAAATACTTCTAAATACCAGAGAAAATGTTTCTCTGTTGATACTTGCCTCTATCACAGACAGCGGAAAGAGGGGAGAGAAGAGGGCAAAGACAGAGATGCACTAGGCTAGTAAGTCAAATAACAGCGGGCTGTCTCAGAGATGGCAGCCATGCAGAGCTTACAGCACTGAAATGGACAAATACTGAAGGTCAAACTTGGATATTTCTAACAGAGGTCCTTGGTAGATACAGACTAAGAGTGCCCTTACAGACAACAACCACTGAAAAAGCCATTGCTTGGCATCCAGGAACTACAGGTGCTGCTTCACCATACTTCATTCAAACTCCATAAACTCTGTTTTTTATCAGGCATAAAAAAAGCTCCGGAAGAGTCAGATTGGCAGACAAATAAAAGGTTCTGCTTTACTTGATTTTTTAGGTTACATTTCAAAAATATTTAATGGGTCAATTCAGGTAGACCCTCTTTTTTGTACACATTTGTGCATATATGTTTATACCTTTATAAAGTACACAATGATGTTTATGCATGTTACATATATATACATATGCACATGTGCACACACAGAAACATGTATGTCTGTCTGTCTATCTATCTATTTATCATCTATCTATCTATCTATCTATCTATCTATCTATCTATCTATCTATCTATCTATCTATCTATCTATCTATCTATCTATCTATCTATCTATCTATCTATCTATCTATCTATGTATCTATATCTATCACTTCCCCTGAAACACTTCTACTACAAGCATAATTTTCTTCTTTACCCCAATGTAAGTCCCTTTTTTAGCCTCCTCTGAAATCACCTCCAGTGCCTCATTCTGATGACTAATTGGCCTTATCTTTAAGATTATTTTTTTTTAACTAATGTCTAAGCTAAATGTTTCCTTTTTAGGATTCAGGCCATTGCTTCTTGTTATGCCTCTTTCAATGATGTCTACATAATATGGATTGATACGCTAGTCAGGGATGGTTTCAAAAGAAGCAAATAGCATCCATTAAGGAATGGCAATACTGGAATGAGTCATATAAAAATAGCCATCTATCTGTATATATATTTGTCTCTGTGTGCAGATGGACACACAAACCTCTTCAAGTACACAAACACACACACCCCTCCCCCCACACACACATATGCCCACTCTCACAAATCACACTGCTGCATTTCAAGGATTTACAACATTTAAAGTCCTTAGACCCATAACAGCATATTATCTCAGTCCCTGGATATACCAAACCACAAGATTATTTCCTTGCAGAAGCCCAGTAAATTGTGGCTGACAGAATACAGCTTTTCTGCTGCTAACTAGGGCAGTCATGTTCATTTTGCAACTTTGTGATCCCTGTTCTTATATAGTGAAAGGTGAGACAAATCCCACCCAAACCCTCTAAAGCTGTAGATCTGAAACTAGTAATTGTTTTAATGATATATGTTTGTGAGATCTAGTGAAAGGGGCCTCCAGGCTCTGATTAAGATCTCTATTTGCTGCTCTAATGCAAAACAGTATTATTAATAGTGTTAGTAATAAGCAGTACAGAATGCAAATCCTGAGAACACATGTTATCAAAGCCTTTGCTACTTTAATAGTTGAATGTTTATAATGTACTTTTTGATCTTAAAATCATAATCTTTAAGGGAACTAATTTTTTATTATTATTATGTCTTCAATGCACTAACTATGTGGTTTTGCTTCATTTTCTTCCTTTTTTACACTGCAAGTGATGGGCTGGTAGTGGCATCAGACTTTGCTCAGTCAGGATATAACTGTGTAAAGGCTGAGACTGAGCAAGAAGGGCTACTTTCAGGTGGACAATGTAGCTATTGATATCAGAGTTCACTTTCCATTGCAGGTGATTTGAGTGAAAATTGCAAAGGACAGAGGTAGACTAATGCTGCCAACAGGACTTTTTATTTTTGGTGCTCAGAAATGCTTAAGAATAATGATTAGACAGAATTAATTACTGTTTTAATGAACAATTTGTTGCAAAGTGATGCCCGAACTAGAACTCTTTGATCATCACGGTAGACTCTTCCCTCTTTCAGTTCCCAAAGCCCATTAGAATAATTTAACTCACCTAAGTTTCAACATAGCTTGTTGTTACTGGAAATTAGCTACTTTGTCCAATCCAATTTCAAATTAGACAAGATAATCAGAAGAGCTTCTGCCACCTCACTGGATAGACCATTCTTCTCCCATCAAAAGAAAATCTCGTAATTGTCATAGTCTCTCTGAGGTTTCCTTCATATTCAGACTTCTCCTAATTGCAATTTATTTGGCACTGATGTGAATGGCACATCTTCAATTTGCCCCCTCTCATTGATACAGAGTTACTATGACTTCACTGCTTGAAATGGTAAGTACCTCTCCTTGAAAACTTTTCCTCTGCCTTTCTCTGACTCCAGTGTTCAGTTACACTTCTTTTATTTTGGCCCTCAGAAGAGGACAATCTACACACTGAGTAATGTCAGAGCTACACATAGCTGAACCTTTGTTCTGCATGTGCCACATATTTACTGTGAAGATGCTAAAATATGGGAGCAACTTTTTCAAAACCATTTTATTGCTTCGTGATTCACTGTTGATATGTTTTGTGGAATGACACAAGACAAACTGACCTCAAAGGCTGGAGCAAAGGAAAATGAAATGGAAATATGAGCAGCATCTTTCCCATCTAATCATAGACCCTTACAGAAGTGGATACAAGATGCTCCATCTCCTTCTTGCATCTGACTTAAGAGTGATACAAAATAAACATTCACCAAATTTCATTTCTGAAGATTACTTTCTACAAATCAGAATATGAGATCTTAACTTTGATGTGGTAAATTAATTAAAAAGCCGTATAATATCAAGCCATATCTGCTAGTCCTCCAATTACTGCAACTGTACTGTGCAACAAACAAACAAACAAACAAACAAACAAACAAACAAACAAACAACAAAACAATTGTCAAACCCCCCCAAAGAACCAAAGGAAAAGTGTGACAAAGAAACAGAACCATAGAGTGAACCTGTCTTCGTTTGGACCAGAGAGATACAAACATCACCAGGACAACAAAGACATTTATGGGTGTCTGGAAAGGCATGCAGAGCTGAAATGCTGAAAACCAGCATTGCCCTCATAAGAATTTCTCATCCCATTGGGTGGGATACTATTAGACATTGCATTTTAATGCTATTTGGTATATTGTGTGGTTTCTTTTGTTTCTTTGTATCTGGATGGAGACTTTGTTATCTAATATTGGAAAAGGGGGAAAGAAAAATAACCTATTTCTACAGTAGAACATATCGACGTATTGGGATTTCATCTAGCATAGCTGAATCATTTGTATCTGACAGTTGCAACTACATTGAAGACATTAGACTCCACAGATAAATTAATTCTAAGAAATGTTTATAAATCTAGAGAGCTGCTTCCATTGACTTCTGCTCCAAGCTGAGTCAGAGTAACCACACTTTTAGAAAACAGCTTTCATGTTGCTGTGACAAAAGAGTTTTTGGTGGAAGTAATTCACTTTTTATTGTTTGAAAAAGACAGTGCCAGGGTGAAAAATTTCATAGTCATGATGTTAATGAGCATACATCCCAGGTCAATTTCACCCACAGCAGTGGCTCTGAAGAGACTTTAATTAGTTAATGGGATATGTGGTGGGGTTTGTATCATTTGGTTCAGAGGACACAGAAACAAGAATCAGTTTTCTCCCTTAATGGTGTGCTGAAGAACGAGTGCCTCTGGACTTGGACAAAGCAGGTGAGTGAGAGATGGGTGTTGGAAGTAACAGGGATGTCCAACAGGGAATGTCAGTCATGGACATCTTTCTAAAAAGGGACTCACTGAGGCATTCATTAATTTATGGGATAAAGATTTCCCTAGGCTTAATACTATGGTACACTTTAAGTAACAATGGAAATGCAATCCTTGAAA
The DNA here is from genome assembly GCA_013399695.1 of Formicarius rufipectus. Classification (NCBI taxonomy): domain Eukaryota; kingdom Metazoa; phylum Chordata; class Aves; order Passeriformes; family Formicariidae; genus Formicarius; species Formicarius rufipectus. The sequence continues at coordinate 144,080 of VXAU01002831.1, forward strand.
TCAAGGCTTTGATCATCAGTCTGTGGATCAAATGTTAACAACTTCTTAGAAGGAATAATAGGTATGAGAAAATGGAAGGAAATAGTGAGATGAAACTGTACTGTATATAATTTGTATGGTTTCTAAATAACATAAAATTATGGTTTTTTTTCTGGGTAAGTTGGAGCTGCAAAATAATGTTTTTGAAGCTTTCATTTCCATGTGAGTTATGCCAGCTACATTATTACATGTGTACACACACATAAACTTCCTTTACCATCCATTTCTTCACTGAGTCTATAATCACTTCTGTTCTCCTTCTACAAAATTTTCATGGCCTGAAAACAGTGAAAACAAAGTTTTTGTCTAATTAAAACCTGTGGCTGAGAGAATCAAGCTGAGTATGAAGAAAAAGAATGAAAGAATTGCTAAGTACTTTTTATGGTCTATTAGCTAAACTATACGGACCCTCCAGCTTTCTGGCAAAACCAATGCAGAAATCGTCTCTTTTCTTATTTAATTTGCTGGTGAATGTGGGGGTGCTACTGTGGTCACTGGCAACTCTCCCAGAATTAAGTTGTTTGAATAGATCCTGTAGATGCAAAGAACCACCTCAGCACAACAGTGCTTTTGAATGCAGTTATAAGTCATAAGTCATTGCAGAGGTGATGTGTATTTCTACCTGAGAGACAAACACCTGAGAAGTTCCCCTTTTTCTCTTGTGGTAACTCCTTACATAATTGGACAGAGTTATGTAAGGAGTGGGATTGTTTCCTTTCCCTGTTCCCATGCTCTCCAGTCAGAATAGAAAATCTTACTGTCAGCTGATATTCTCCACAAAGAAAGAGAGGTATCAGAGTCCTGCTAGGAGGTTTCCCCAAGGGAAAGACTAGGGGACAGAGAGATAAAAAGCGAAAAATAGGTAAAAAAAAATATTCCCTTGCAAGTTGTAGAACTACCTTCTCAGAAAAGAGAGCAGTGAGTAACATTCAGGAAACATGACTGCAAGTGCCTCAGGTGCCTCCCAAGTAGGTGGGTTTTACTGAGTGCCAAGTTCCCTCTCTTGATAGACATTCACCTACAGGAAGCTATTGGCTTAGACAGTATTTCTGCTGGGCAGACAAAAATCAGCAGTGCTGAGAGGATGGTCCCACAGACTTGTAATGAAAAGTCTTGCTAATGAGAAAGGAATTGGGCTGGGTACAAAGATCATTGCAAGGTGCTGCTGTATATGAGGACATCTGTCAAGTGCAGTTGACCTGCCAGAAACAAGCCATTTTAATTGGATGTGACTCAAACTTCCTCTGTCTCTACATGATATTTGTATGCTCTATGGAATAAATGCTTCTTGTTACCTTCGTTAGCATGTGTCATTGAATATATAATGTCCTGTCACTTTTACTGGTATGTTCTATTGACTGTACTGCTCCTGCAAAGCTCATGTTGAGTTAATGTACCCGATTTATTTATACAATTCATTTTGCTTTATTTCCAGAGGCATGCTGTGACCACACTGTGATGCAGATCTTGTGAGAGTGACTGCAATAAATAAACCCAGTGAACAATTATCTGCGAAACACAGCTTCACTGACACAAATCGGTGGAGTATACTTCTTTACTTGCACTTAAGAGCTGGCGGACACATACCAATGTGAAGCATACCAACAGGGAGTACAAGCAATGCATTTGTGATCAGAAATGGAGGTGCAGGAGGAAAAAGTCCACCAAAAAGCTTCACTAGGAATAATTTGGAGGGTAAAATAAGTTTTGTGATGTGGGTGTACTGGTAAAAGAAATCATTCTGAATGTCTGTACTTTCCCCCACATTTTCTGGTAGGTAGGTAGGTAGGTAGGTAGGTAGGTAGGTAGGTAGGTAGATAGATAGATAGATAGATAGATAGATAGATAGATGATAGATAGATAGATAGATAGATAGATAGATAGATAGATAGATAGACCAACCGACAGATAGATACATACATATGTAGAATCATAGACACATAAATAGACAGACAACAAGGTCGATATATAGATGGAGAGAGGTTTTGATCTTTTTTAAAATGAGATTTTTGTCTTATGATGTTTACATTTTGAATTAATAAACATGTCCTTTTGCAAGGGAACAACACTGTTTTTTCCTTCTGTCTGCAAGTCTTTTTTTTTACTGGATGACACTTCTCTGTACACTCTATTTTGACTACTCTTGCAGCAAAGCTGCTCTATATACAACCTGGGATGGTGTCATTCTACTGTTGAAGGAAACTAGTAAGTTGTCTGGAAACTGAAGGAAGTTCAAATTTCCCAGAGTAGAGTGCTGCAGAAAAAAACTGATCCCACAATTCCTGACATACTTTCTCTGTAGTTCCAAATAGCTCTGAGAGTGCTTAAAACTAGGTGCATCCGACCTGGAACAATCATGGTAGGGACCCCAACTAACATCAGATTTTATAGTGTAGGTGTGAGTATTTGAGAGATTGTCCAAACAGTGTGCAGATGTCCTCATAGAAATGGAGATTTCATCAATACAGTCAGTAGTTTTTAGGATGCAATTCTTGTGACCAAAAGATGGAACCTACTTTAAGCTGAAATGAATCTTGATCAAACTCCATTGACCATATTGCCTAACTCACTGTTGACTACAGAGGAAGCCAAGAGAGATTTGCTCAGATATATCCTTCAGATGCACATATTCAGTCAAAGGAATGCCTGGATTTTTATGTAAACAAAATTGTGGATGATGAAGCCCAACACTGTGCAGGGAATTTTTTTTTTTTTTTTTAAGTATTGTAACAGTGACAGCAACAGTAATAACCGCCGGCACACTGGTGATACTTCTTTATTCCATGACTGCAGTTACTTCACACTATCTGCCTTGATGTTTGTAGTTCCTCTAGGTTTCATGGTGACAACGTAGCATCAATGAGAAGACAGCAGTTTTGATTGTGAGATTGCTCCAAAGCCCTGGAAAACTAACAAATGTCTTATCCACTGTCATTCTTGTCACTTTGAGCTTTGAGCTCTGAGATATTTAACTCGCACGCTGCTACTGTGCATTTGAGGAAGATCAACTAGGAGAATGAAATTATCTTCATGCGGGCAGTGGCTGCCACCCTTGTGAGCCTCATGCCACTCTTTCAAAATGAATGAATTTCCTCTCTTTCAGGTGTGACTCAACTCATTAAGTCATACCATGGTAGAGAAAAATTAGAAAGGTAGGAGTAAGTCATGTGAGAGTTGTGGGGCTGCTGTATAGGAGGAGTTTCCTTCTGTTGGCATTTCTCTGGGTGATAAACTCCACCACAGAGAGAGGAGGTTCTTCCTCTTACTCTCTCATCTCACACACCCAGCAGGTGGGTCATGTCTCTGTCCATCTGCATCACAGTATTCAGGACCATGGTGCTAAAGGCTAAAGGCCATGGTACGCCCTCATAACCACCTTAGACAGATCCTAGCCCTAACCAGAACGGAAAGAGTGGATACTGAATATTAGTCAAAGGAATCCAAAGCTCTGTCTCTCAAGCAGCTATGACATGGTTTGCTGCTGATGAAGATGCTGGCAGGAACAAAAAGACCACTTTGTCACAGCAGGCATGTGTAGTGAGTCTCCTGAAAAGCCAGTGCAAGGCAGGGCAAAGGGAGAGTAGGATTCCAACCTTTCAGTTCCAAGTTGCCTCGCTTTCCTGGGTTTATGTCAGGCCCTTAGCGTTATTTGAACATAGTTTTTCTGGTTTAATTTGCATAATTGATGAGATGGAAAATTATCTCTATGATTGATGGATGTTCTGCATGCACCGGGGTTTGTCACAAAATATAATGCATCTGTAGGATGAACCTGCTGCTCTTGCCATATTATTTCCCAACAGGGCTATAAAATTCTAACTTAACCCCGCAGGTTTTTAGGTTTCTTTTCTTTTTAATCTTTTACAATATAATGTGCAACACGGTAAATAAACACAAAGACACAACATCAACTAAAGTTACCATCTTCATTGTACTCCAAGGACAAGGAGTAATGAAAGGAAAAAATGTATAACACTTGTGGAGTTGAAACAAGATTTTCCTACATGAGGTGTTCTCAATCTCAGTAGAGTTGCTTTATAGCTTTACCTATACATTTTCACCTGCTTTGGGGGTGGTACAATGCTTTCAGACATTTATGTTAACAAAATTTTCTTCATATTTGTAATGGTTTAACAGTGTGTGTATACTACAAATTGTGATGTATGGATTTTATTTTCCTAGTTGCTTGTAGATCTTTTTATAATCAAAAAATAATGCCAAGTGCAAAAGTACTTTTTGGTAATTAATGATGTTTCTTCCTGAGGGAAGCCTGTTCCACAAAGCATTGAGACACCTGGGTGACTTGAAGCCTGTCCTGAAGTTGAGTGTGACATGGCATACACTTGAGGTTCAGCACATGCTACAGTTTCTTGCAGAGCAGAGAGCTGCACAGACCCATGTAACTTTGCTGAACAGTGAATTTTGGAGAGGTGAAGCTGTCCCTGTTCTGTCTGCAAATTCTGTATGCTGTTTTTGTCCACTAGGATGGTGTGGTGGGTTGATGGGCTTTATGGGGTTTGCCCTGTGTTAACTGCCTCAGCTGTCGGGACAGCTGATGAGCTCCTGCCTACTCTAAATGGTAGACCAGTCCTTCTAGGCAGCCTGAGATAGCTGTTTGAGACAGGGCCTGACACCCCAGGACACAATCCTCTAGGGAATGGAGGAGTGGAGGCACCGTTTAGTCATACACAGGCTGTATTCAGGGAAGGTTTATCACAGAATCACAGAATATGCTGAGTTGGAAGGGACTCATAAGGATCAGTGGGTGCAACCTTTAGCCCTGCATAGGACCCTCCCCAAGAGTCACACCATGTGCCTGAGAGTGTTGTCCAAATGCTTTTTGAACTCTGCCAGTCTTGGTGCTGTGACCTCTTCCCTGGGGAGCCTGTTCAGTGCCCAACCACCCTCTGGGTGAAGAATGTCTTTCTAATTTCAAGCCTAAACCTTCCCTGACACCACTTCAGGCCATTCCCACAGGTCCTATCACTTGTCAGCCCAGACAAGAGATCAGTGCCTGCACCACTTCTTCCCCTCATGAGGAATTTGTAACTGCAATGAGGTCTCATGGGGGAAGTGGGGAGAGAAGAAGGATGAGAAGAAAGTTTTCTTGATCCTAATATTGGTCATATACAAAGACTATGAATAAGATTTCCAGGGCATTTTCAAATCATTTCAGCAAGTTAAAGCATAGGCTAAGTCCATGATTTTCACAGCATTTGAAAGACAGTTTGGTTGTGTAAGGCCAGTTTTCTAAACAACTCTAGTTTTGGCATGAGGAGGGCATATCTGCAATAATGTCAGTGAGGCTGTAAAGATAAACAACACTGGCAGTCCTCCAAAGACTTAAGAAAAGGTACCAGAATAAGGTGTTTACCCCAAGAACTCATTACTGTGACAACTCATTGCACTGAATGAAAATTTGCTTCAATAGGAATTTGCTCTCTGAGCTACATATGGATTCCTCCAAACTGTGAATAGGTCTAATCTGCTTTCCTCACTGATTTGATTTAATACACTTTGGTTCACATTAACAAGAGGATAGAAACAGGTTTCCAGTATTAAGCCAGTATGTGGTACTATGCATTTTTTCTATCATACAGCATCCATCATTAATGTTCCCTGCAGAAAAAAGATAAATCAGACCAAGAAAGTTAAAAAAAAAATAAAAAAAAAAAAAATTAGAGGAAGGCACTGACAACATCGTGTCTATGCCCCTAGAAAATGACTTCAAGCCTGAAACTACTCAGCTTCTAACACTGAGGTAAAAAAAAAAAATCATACAGCAATGGCCATGGTTCTTTTTCAACAAGGAACTTTTCTACCAAGGAAAATGAAAGACATTCCCTCCATCCCTGGTCCATGCATGACGCTGCTCCAGTCTGAAGTGACAAAGGGTTGATTAGTTATGATCGTCTGCTACAGCTGAGGCAATACAGAACTCCAATCAATTTCCCAGCAATCAATTTGTTACACTGAACTCTCTTTCCCTCCATCTGCAGCTGCCTGACATCCATCAGGGCCCCCTTCTCCTGCCTGCAAGTCGAGGTGAGCATCTGAAGATAGCTCAGTGGGCTGAAATGGAGATCACTGGCTCAGACTGCTATTGGGCAGAGAGGCGAGCGGTGTTAACCCTCTGGAGCTGAGCAGCCCAGCTGCACACTTCAAGGTTCCACTGTGATATTATATTTGACATTCTATTTGAAACTCTAAACTCCTTTAATGCAATATCTCAGCACAATGATAGTAATAAGGCAGTACCACTTGCTTTTGATTTAACTACCAAAGGCAAAGTGGAGAAGGAAAGAAAACAGCCCCAATTATGTTAACCCCTTTGCTACTAGCTCAGTATGGGACTAGCTTTATACGTACAAAATTCAGTGTTAAAATAAACTGGAGAAGAAAAAGTGCAGAGGAATGCTTTTTCAGCTAGCAGCTAAAATGCTTTGTTTTGTTGTGTTTTTCTCCCTGAAAGTGCCAGAGGCTGCCATTTGCTCTGAAAATTTTAAAAAACTGCATGGAGATGGGGCTGCTTTCTGGTAACTTATAAACTTGCCTACATGACAGGAGATAAACAGTTCAAATCATAATTTTCTAAATGCAGTTGCCATGGTGGGGCCCTCACTAAGGTCCCTCTGATACTTCAGAACTCTACCTACATGATTTTGTCACCATCCTGCACCAGTCAAAATGATAGCAGTGGTTTAGAGTACTCCAATTTCCTCTCTATCCAGATGAATGGATGGAAAATGGTGCACCAGCTCTGTGTTTTACAATAGGGTAAACTGAGGTCCAGTTGTTATAGGATGTGGAAATTTTGTTCACTGTTCAAGCTGAAATACTGGCTGTTAACCTCTAGGGGTTTTCAAGGCTTAGGTATGGGGTTGTTGATTCTGTAGAACTTTGAAATACCACTTCTAGCCCAAATTTGCCTCTAACCCTAAGGCAAGCAGGACTGTCATGCAGATTTTTGTCATCTTTCCAGGATGAGAAAATACAAAGTCTGGCTGTGTTACACCAAATTTTGCTCGGCTCTTCTATTGTCATTCACCATTCATTAGACTCAGAGGATCTAAATTATCATTAGTCAAAGTAGGAATGAGTGAGGGAGAAAGTAGATATGACCTAATGGATCAAATCTAAATGTAGTGAATATTCATACCATGCATAGGTTTGCAAGATAAGGATTTTTCCTTCTGGTAACTTGATTTCTTCCCTTCTGGTCTTTTCTCACCTTTTCTTCTCTTTGACTATGCTTCTAGTCCTGCACTGTGGAGGATGGTGTAAAACTTCCCGTCTGCCTCTTCCCAGCTTGTCCTTAGACAGCAAGTGAATGTCAGAGATCTAGTCTCAAACTATTTAAAAACATTTAGCCAGCTTTACACGGCAACTCTTCGGTCAAACTTTCTCTGCTTTAGGAAAGGACATGTCGCCCCTCTTGGCAAATCAATTATTCAGACGCTGTGATAGTCCGAGGCATCGTATCAGTAATAAAGTAGTGAATTATTAAACACGGCTTGTGCCATTTCGATTAGATTTGGGAAATTCAGGATTAAATTTCTGGCACCCTGTGTCTCGGATTGAGCTCAGCCCAGCTGGCCTGACAGGCATGAGCTGGCTTTGTACTTCAGAGGAGGCTGGTGGATAAAAATTACTTGAAAAGCTTCAGAACTTCAATTATTATTATTAGTATTTTGGAAGGAACTGGAATGACTGAAAATAGATTTCCAATCTGCAGGGCAGTTTTGGTTTCACACAAAACTCCTGCTGTAGTAGTTCAGTCTTTTTTTCCCAGTTCCTCTGAGCTCATCTGCTTGCTTGCAAGAAAGGCTAACTCATCCTGAAAGACAAGACAGTCTTGTGAGTCTGTATGTCTGTGTACAGTATTTACACTTTCCACATTTTATCTGGGCTCTGAGGACACTCTGAAAGACTGAAATCATATTAATTAGAAGAACAGGACCAGCATTCCTACTGCTCTGGCACTAGCTGTTGAGGGAGAGAGAGCCTTTATGCAAGAATGTGAGCCTTGGCATTCTGAGACCTTGCTTGTAGCATGCTTAAGGCTAGTGTAAAAGAGTTTTGGCTTTATCTGCCCTGTGCCCAGCAGACAGCCATCCCCTACAGTGGCCTGCCACTTAAATTCACCTGCCTTCACTCAACTGATATTGTTTAGCTCTTGCCTGTGCTTGGTGCCTGCTGTGGAGAGCCTGCTCTGAAGTGCTGGTGAGTGTTCCTTTCACTGGTGAAGGGCTTTCACAAGTATGTGCTACAGCCAAGGGAGCAAAAACAGGAGTGGGAGAGGCAGCTGGGAGAGGGGAGGCTGTAGGGAGCATGTGGGGAGTACCAGCTGCCCCACACGTGGCCAGATGAGATGTAGAGAAATGCTGGTATGCCATGCCATGGTGTCAGGGTTGAGGTGGTACATCTGAACATGGCATGGGGCAATGCTGTGTGTGGGAGCTTGGTACTGCAGGGTGTTGGGGGGCATATGAGCTCAACAGACTACAAACAACTTGGGAGAATTAAGGGGAAATGTTCTGGTGTGCCCTCAACCAGAGTGAAAAACGTGCCACAGAGCTGTGAAGAGAGCATTTCCTCTCTGGTGACTTTCATCCATGGGTGAAATTTAATTTTTCCTTGTTGCCTATAGGCATAGCCGATTTGCAGAAGTTAGTAACTTCTTCAGTAGTTAGGCTGAAAAGTTAAGTCACTTTGTCCAGGCCTCAAGGAATCAAAGGAAAAACTCAGGTGACCTGACCCTATGCTCACATCCATGTCAATGAGAAATGATAGCACAGGTCTGAAATGAAGCCTGCCGGGTTTCTCTCTGTGAAGTTGGCCTTTTGCTAGACATACAACTGAGGGAACAGCTTGTGCTACAAATGTAGTCCAATTCAAACCCCGAACAAGACTCAAAAGTGACCGAGTTGAAAACCCTTGACATGAAGGAAATAACATTTCACTCAGTGCAGTTTTAATTTCATTCCTCTGCCCTGGAGTCAGAGGTTTCTGAGCAGAACAGGGACTGTGGAGTGCATGTGCATTGTAGGGAGGAAAGTGTGTGGGGAGATGCTGCATGTAGCTAGTTTCTAACTCTTAGAAGCCTTCATGACTTCTAAAAGGGAAAGGAAAAGCAAAAAAAAAAAAGGTTTTAAAAGAATATTTTTGAAAGAGGAGCTGAAAAAGACATCAAAACAGATCAAAGAAACTCATGGAAGTGGGAAAAAATGGAGAGAGGGAGGGAAAAAAAAAAAAAAAAAGAAGGAAAAGCTCCTGCAGTAACATTGGATGAAAATTAAGCTTCTCAGATCTGTTTAAAAGATATTCTGTTTGATCTTTTATATCTTCTGCTCTGATTATCCAGGTTCCTTTTGATGTTGCTGAGCCCTATAGAACTGATATGTAAAAATACACATACATATGTATTAATACAGTGGGTACATGCACATGCAGGCTCCCTCTCATGCTGTCACTGCTGCTCATGAGTGGGAGATGTGGAGCCAGTGGAGATGAGGAGGGAGCAAGGTCTGGTGCTCTGACCATATGAAATATGTTCCATGCCGCAGTGGCCCTGAGGCAAGAAAAGGCTTCCTGCTCCTCTCCTTGGCAGGAACCACTAGGTAAAGCTGAGCTCCAAGGCACACAGATTAAAGGTAGGAAGCTGCAACTGTTTGCTGACACCCACGTCCTACCCTACACACCTCCCAAACCCTTGGGAAGTCATGGGCTGACAGCCATGGTGATGTACATCCATGGAAAAATATCTCTCAGAGACTGTACAAAAAAGCACCCACAGCTGAAAAGAACACAAGAGACATACTCCTTGGGCTCTTGGAGCAGTTTGTGCTACCACATGGTTCCTAGTAGAGATGCCCCACTTCTTCCCCTCCTGCCTCCTGACTGCTCCCCATTCCTTCCCACCAAGGCCAACAGCAGACAACTCAGCACTTCAGGACAAACTGATTTTTTTCTTCCCTTCTCTTCCCTTAAAATAAGGGAGCACGGCCAGCCCTAGGATGGATCATTAGTGCCGTCAGAAGTATGGGTAAGGGTTTTTCATGAAGAATCAGAGCCCTATCATGCCAAGTCAGCTGCTGTTGCTGGGTTGGGAGGAGAAAGGCACGTAGAGGCTGCATTAAAATCCCTTCTTGACCAGGCAACAAGCCTCAGTGCCACCACCTACAAGGGCTTCTCACACTGCAGTGACATGTGGCCATGGGGGACGCAGCAGGACCCAAGCCTGGTGGCTGCAATCAGCTCTGCATTCCCTCAGCCCTGGCTGTGCCACGCTGGCCTCTGCTCCCCACTGCTGCATCGCCCACACACTCCCAAACCTTTAATCTGCTTACCCTCAGGAGGCCCTGGGAGGCAGGCAAAGTGGTGTTAAGCTCATTTTACGGCAGGAAACAAGAGTGATTTCCATACAAATACTGTGTGAGTTGGCGGTGGAGGTGGGACCCACACTACACCTTGCAAGGCTCTTTCGCTGGGCAGGAGGGCAGCTCTTTGCCTCCCATATCCATCTTTATGTGCCTGGCTTTGCACTGCCGAGTGCCATCTTGTGCAAAGAAAGCTCTGTCCTCCCTGTCCCCCCTCCACATGGACCAGCAGTTACCACATTGCCTTCTCCCTCATCTCCCAGTTTTCCTGTGAGGGTGAGCACGATGAAGCACTCCAGTTGAATTTGGGCTCCAATACATGTTTTCCTGCAATTTTATTAAAATAACATGTTTCTAATTGTTATGTTTGTACAGGAGTGTAGGCATCTGGGAGAAGCAGGCACAGTATTTTGGTTTTTCTTAGCTGAGGCTGGTATAGTTGGTTGTTTCAGCCCCTGGGCTCCAGCAGCCTGATCCTTCCTTGCTAGTTGCAGCTTTCTGTGTTTATTCTTATTTCTCCTCTCTCTGCTCTCTCCCCCACCCTTGTTCAGAGGTTTTCCAAGTAGATCCCTCTACTGCTATTCCTCTCCTTAAGGTCCCAATTTAAAATCGAAAAAAAAACAAAAAACAAAAAACCAAAAAA